>JAOTOL010001438.1:802500-1036386 GCA_034440575.1 Imbricaverruca yamaguchii
CCACCTGTCGCCAGCTCAGCGAAACTCGAGTGCAGCCGGTGTCTGCCGCCAGCTATCCGCACGCGCTGCGATATGCCAGTGTGGAATAGCCGGCGTCGGCCGCTGGTCCTCCACGGGTGCTCCGGTACCGCCAGTGTGGCGTTCTCCGCCAGTCCTCCGCTAGTCCGCCGCGCGTGCTCCGGTACCACCAGTCGCGAACAGTCAGTGGTGCTGGAGAGGCAGTCTCACACGACCGAACGCTCGTGGACAGCCAGCGCTGGAGGCGCAGGTCGAGCACCCCAAGTGTGCCACGTGCCTGGCGCGCTCTGTCGTCCGCTGGCCACAGGTCAAAGGTCGCGGCTCAGCCTGCCACTGCTTGGTGAGACAGAGGCGTGTCTCACTCGCCCGGCCAGGGATCGTTTGCCCGGCCCGCTGCACACATCGTTCGCTGAACCTGGAGATCGCTCGCTCCACAGTCCGCCAGCGGGCCGTCAGACATCTGACCCGCCTGACCTGGACCGTGACCTGCTCGCGCCCTGTGGAGACCGCGCCGTGCGGAGAGCCGTTCGGGAGCAGTGGGTAGGGAAGTGGTGGCGGATCGGAGGTGATCGACGCCGGCGCGGCGGCCGCTCGCGCTTGCGTGGCCAGCGTGCGGCCGCGGAGCGACAACCTGCTGACTCCGGGGGGGAGTGACAACCTACGGACTCCGGCGGGGAGCGACAACCTGCGGACTCAGGCGCGGAGCGACAACCTGCTGACCAGGTGAGCGGACTCCGGTGAGGAGCGACAACCTGCTGACTCCGGCGGGGAGCGACAACCAGGTGAGCGGACTCCGGCGTGGTCGGTTGTCGGGTGCTGAGCCGGGTGTCACGGCCCCGCCGTCATCCAGCACCTCGCTGGCTGTCGACGGCGACAGCCGACGCTCTGCCGCAATCTGGCACGGTAGCCGGCCGGGCTGTTGGGAACGGAACGCCGCAGTAATCCCATGATAGCAGATGGTATGTGATAGGTGAGTCGGTGTCGCTGGCCAACTAGGCCACACGTGTTGAGGGAGCAGCATCGGTGACCGTGGTGACAGACGACAGGTCTGACTGTGACGTGACACTGTGACGACCGGCCGCCGACGTCTCATTCTCTCTCTCCCGCTTACGATCGAGCTAGTGACAAAGCGGCAACTGGCGACATAGAATCCAGACTTTGTTTTCATTACGTGTGGAGAAACCAATCTAGAAGGCATTTCGTAAACGTGTATCGTAGGCAAATTAATTTGTACTGAATAAGTCCCATCTCGACCTGGTATTCACTTAGCCATCACTAAATCTGTTCCTCACTTCAGTTTCATGCGTGTTTGTCAGTGGTTTCAGTATAGATGCTAGTAATATAATCGGGGTAACGAAAGCGTACTATCCCATAAGGAAAGAAACAAGTCAATTCTAACGGCAGACAGAAGAATTACTTCTTCTTTTTTGGGAAGAGGGGGGGTTGTGGGGAAAGGGGGCACAATTAGATGCAATCGATATATGCTGATGTGGCATGTAAACAAAAAACAAGATACTTGACCTAGGATATCAATATTTTGCACGTCAGGTGCCGTCTTTTGTGAAAACTTCCCGAGTTTTGGTGCGATGTGATCGTGTGACTGTCATCTCAACTGTGATCTATGTCGCAAAGCTCATCCACGTCTAAAGGAACAGGTCTTATCCAAATATTTCGCCTGTATTGACAAGGGCATACCGTCCTCATCTAAGATGTCAAAATATGTACAAGCTATATACATATATATATATATATATATATATATATATATATATATATATATATATATATATATATATATATAAAGCATGTGTGTTGTATGCAGGAACTTGATAGTAAATGCCTTACTTAAATCAAAGCACAATACTGGACTGAGATTAAAGTTGCCAAAACCTTGGCTTACTAATGACTTTCGGAATTTATTTTCCGCTGCCTCTCGGACAACTCGTTTTTTCTAATTGTCTTCGGTAGCTCGTGTTGAGGTCTGCAGTGGAATGAAGTTCGAAATTACTGGTAGAAATGCTTTGCCGCACTCAACTGAACCGAACGTCCACACTTTACATCTTCAGCTTGTGTCTCTAATCTGGCCAGTTTTGGTTCGCCTGTTTCACTATCATTTCCCGCCATTCACATCGTACATGCTACACCGGCTTCCCATGTCTGCTGGCAATTGGTCCTTGGCGTTGGCAACCATAATGCATACAGTGCGAGATCGGTGACCCACCCGGTGACCCATCCGGATGTCCTGAGGCCTGGGCAGCTTCGGCGTATGATGCCGCATCCATACTGCTGTGTATGATACAGTACGTGTATGGTGCTGATACTGCATGCATATCGCACCGAAATATGTGACCTAGTGTTGCTAAGTTGACGGCTGCTATCATTGCTGCACTCGAGGAAATGTTGACCTGCTGCCACCGCCACCGCCACCGCCACCGCCACCGCCACCGCCACCGCCACCGCCACCGCCACCGCCACCGCCACCGCCACCGCCACCGCCACCGCCACCGCCACCGCCACCGCCACCGCCACCGCCACCGCCACCGCCACCGCCACCGCCACCGCCACCGCCACCGCCACCGCCACCGCCACCGCCACCGCCACCGCCACCGCCACCGCCACCGCCACCGCCACCGCCACCGCCACCGCCACCGCCACCGCCACCGCCACCGCCACCGCCACCGCCACCGCCACCGCCACCGCCACCGCCACCGCCACCGCCACCGCCACCGCCACCGCCACCGCCACCGCCACCGCCACCGCCACCGCCACCGCCACCGCCACCGCCACCGCCACCGCCACCGCCACCGCCACCGCCACCGCCACCGCCACCGCCACCGCCACCGCCACCGCCACCGCCACCGCCACCGCCACCCACCGCCACCGCCACGCCACCGCCACGCACACCAAACACACACCCCACCCACCCACGCACCGCCACGCCACCGCCACCGCCACCGCCACCGCACGCCACCCCATGCCATCGCCATCGCCATCGCCATCGCCATCGCCATCGCCATCGCCATCGCCATCGCCATCGCCATCGCCATCGCCATCGCCATCGCCATCGCCATCGCCATCCCATCGCCATCGCCATCGCCATGCCATCGCCATCGCCATCGCCATCGCCATCGCCATCCATCGCCATCGCCATCGCCATCGCCATCGCCATCGCCATCGCCATCGCCATCGCCATCGCCATCGCCATCGCCATCGCCATCGCCATCGCCATCGCCATCGCCATCGCCATCGCCATCGCCATCGCCATCGCCACCGCCACTGCCACTGCCACTGCCACTGCCACTGCCACTGCCACTGCCACTGCCACTGCCACTGCCACTGCCACTGCCACTGCCACTGCCACTGCCACTGCCACTGCCACTGCCACTGCCACTGCCACTGCCACTGCCACTGCCACTGCCACTGCCACTGCCACTGCCACTGCCACTGCCACTGCCACTGCCACTGCCACTGCCACTGCCACTGCCACTGCCACTGCCACTGCCACTGCCACTGCCACTGCCACTGCCACTGCCACTGCCACTGCCACTGCCACTGCCACTGCCACTGCCACTGCCACTGCCACTGCCACTGCCACTGCCACTGCCACCACCAGCTCCAGCCAAAACATCTATCGCTACCACTACCACTACCGCTACCGCTACCGATACCGATACCGCTACCGATACCACTACCGATACCGATACCGATACTGATACCGACACATACACCGACACCGATAAAGCTGCATATACCGATACTGCATATACCGATAAGTTAAAAGCACGAGTCATTCTGAGCGACATTCCAAAGCCAGAAACAATAGCAAATCAAACACATTTTGATACCGATAGTTTGATTTTAGATAATCTCAAAACCTTTGTTGGTTTTGCTGCTCCCTCACCGCCAACAATAAAAAACATGAAGATATGTGAGAGACGGACCACCCGCGAATCCTTGCAGGAAACATGCCTGAAGTACCCTTTGTCCAGGCAATGAATTTGTTTTTATGCTGCTGGCATTTTGTACTCATCATCTGCATCTCTGCATGTCCTCTATGTCGGCATGTTATATCATGTCATGTCTGCATCGCATTCATTCGAATTGGTTGAATGCGACTTTTGATTGAAACTGCCCTCACCTCTCTCATGGTGATTCCTAGATATTCACCATGTCAACGCAGATATGCACTTGTGCATTCAAATAAGACATTAGATATACGTCTAGCTTCGCTCAGTAGCTAAGACAACGGGAGCAATGGGAATTGATTGTCCACTAAGATATTTTGTTTTCTATTTCCCTAATTGGAAGTTGCAAGGCCACATAGCGTGATTTTCTCCTAATATTGGTCAGTTCCATTTTGAGATCACATTGGTGGTGCTCCTTTCTCTGGCTAACCTGAAACACAATGCTAACAAACATTCGAAGGAAAAGACGCAACATAGTTAACATAGCATGTAAACATATTTTACAACATGACTATCATTGAAATCAACGGCCTGATATTGGGCCCATCTGGCCGGACCCAGGATCTGTAGCACCGGAACAGTTCACGACTCGTGGACGACGACCGAGCGCGCTTCGTTCTGCCGCTCCACTTGGACGTCCGGAGAGGCAGATCAGCCCTTCCGGGCCGCCTCGCGGATTCCTATCCGTTATCAATATGGCCTCGCTGTGGGTTTTCTCGCGAGTGTGCTCACCATTAGTCAGCGCCATGCCGCCACTGGACGAACTTCCGGACTTCAGCGCTCGATGACTTGGCAAGGACTTTATTCCGGAGCCAAGCTGTGCTCCTGTCAGTTGTAATCTGTGTGACCATCAATTACAATCAGCGTCACCGTCATTAGCCATCAGTTGGGGTGCTTTAGCAAATCTCAGAGTGAGGGCAGGGACAAACTGTTTTAGGTTGTTCTGTTCCATGCAAGCGCGATTAGCGTTTAGGCTCCCCAATCTAGGAGTGTTGCTGGAATCCGCCTCCCTCGTCCCCTGTTCCCACACATTGTCCGGTGACGCCAGAGGGGACATTAGTGCTGGTGACAAGCCAGCGCCAGCTACCTAGCTGATGTCTTCTGAAAGCAACTGTGTGTGCGACGTGCGGAGTGGAGAGGCACCGGGCATGAGCTCGACTGAGCTTTGACTGGGCGTCGGTGGAAGTTCGCAGGCTCCGGTCTGAAGCAGGTCGGTGCTGACGTAGTTCTCGTCAGAGGTGGGTCGGTACTGACGTAACTCTGGCCAGAGGTGGGTCGTTATTGACGTGTTTCCGGCCAGAGGTAGGCCAGTACTGACGTAGCTCCGGCCAGGGGTGCGCCGATATCGACGTGGCTCCAGCCAGGGATGGTCGGTACTGACGTAGCTCTGGTCAGGGGTGGGTCGGTACTGACGTAGCTCTTGCCAGAGGTGGCTCGGTACTGACGTGGCTCCGGCCAGGGGTGGGTCGGTACTGACGTAGTTTCCGCCAGCCAGAGTTTGGTCGGTACTGACGTAGCTCTGGCCAGAGGCGGGTCGGTACTGACGTAGTTCCCGCTACCGTTTGGTCGGTACGACGTAGTTCCGGTCAGGCTTGGGTCGGCACAGCCCTGGCTTTGGCTCGAGGCCGTTGGGTACAGCCACGGATCCGGTCACAGGTCAGTCGGTGTGAACACTTGCGGCCCCATGTCGGGGCAGGCGTCCACAGTAAGCCGGAGTGGCGAGTCTTGTCTTGCCAGCTCGGTGGAGCGCGCGTTTGTTTTGCTCTCACACAACACGTAGTGTGTGCGCAGAAATGGGCCTCGCGCCCCACACAACGCGCTGCAGAGATAAGCAAGCCGGCCCAGTTTTACATCTGCTTCAGGTTATCGTGTAGATACTGACAGCATGAATGGCTGGAAGGGACAAAAACCGTTACACGCCTTTTACTAGGACACGGGAACACCTGCGTCAGCTAGCCGTTCACTTTGAATGCATAACAGTGGTGTGTGGCGTGGCGACAGAGACAGGACTCCGTGCTTCAGATCTGCATTCGATACCGGACGGCTTCTGTATTCAGACCGAGCCCGCTCTGACATAAGTACCGTTGACTTTCACCCGTGGTATACCTATGGTGCTCTTCACGGGCTTCGCTGTGACTGCTGATGACCTTTCAGGTCGGGTCACATGCTGGCGTTTCACAGGAGTCCTTCCAATGGCGGTTTCTCCAACTGATTCGGCACCGAGAACAGTGTTTGCTAAGAACACATCCTGGTAAGATTGTCATTACTGCATCTCCCAAGCTTGTATAAATTGAGCTATCTTTAAGCATGCTGTCTTCTTCATAAGCTTAGCCCACAAAGTCAAGGCGCCATTACCCATTAACATGGGACAAAGAGGTCGAGGGCGGTATTAAAATAACCCAACGCGAATGAACCAGCTCTTGGCGAGACATTTCTCAAATGTTCATTTTTGTAATATAAGATACAATTGGTAAAACATACGCAAATCCAGGGAACATCAGAAGCCCGTTAATTGTATTACAAATCACCCTGCTTACGGCCGGATTCATCAATATTCAGCCAAAACTAACCACTGGCGCTATGCGTTGCATTGAACGTCTCTGCACAATGTCAGGGAAAGTGGAATCTGCCATTAACCCTCGTAGTGTCGATGGCAGGCGAAAATTTGATCCCTTCGTTGCGTGAATCATTTGCTTTTCGGTGGAGAAGGCAAATGACAGCGAACGCGAACAGGCGATAATCTGACTGCATTACTGGCAATTCATATTGTCCTGTATCTAATTTGCAACTAGGTGTTCTTTGCTTTTCATTGCCGTTGTTTAACGGTAATTTCTGTGCACCTACATTTATTATGCAATTTCAATAGTTTATGTTGGCCACTAATGTATATAGACTCATTTGTGGGCAACACCGGTAGTTTCGCAGTTCATGAACTGGTCGTGCCTATGTTGAATACATCCGTGCATGATTGCTTCATTGACATACTACCTCCATGATAAGATGTGAAGATCAACCGGGAAGGGAAGTATGAAGGGAGTCATTGCCAAATGAAATAGTCCAAAAATTATCCGGAAAAAAAGCTTTAGCTAGTCAAGGAAATCGCAAGAAGCTTGTAAAAGAGCCACAGAAGCTACAACTGAAAGAGTCGGTATGAGTCTATGAATAATCAAAACACTGTCCAATGCAAAACGAGTTATTCAGAGAATCAAGTCAAGGTGGAGTGGAAATACAATTCTAAGACTCGAAAGCATTTATACTCATTCGCAAGAATTGGAAAGTAGAAAAACGATAAAAGTGTAAGTAAGTGGAAAACATAAACTGGGAATAGTCAACGAACTGGAAAAAGCATGCAGAGAAAGATAGAGAGGAAATTTAAATTAGGCTGCACTCACAGACTCTGAACCGGGACGTGTGGAAGTTCTCCGCGATCCCGATATGGGACTGCACGTTACACTCCCGCCACAACTGTTAGTTCACCGGTGCAAATAGGCTTGCATACTCGGTCGCTAAGTACTGGTGTCATTTTAAATGGGATTCGAAGTGAGGTGAGCAACCAAAATTTAAATGTCCCCAAACACCAATTATGTCCGAAGTGCAATGTTTGTGACATTACCTACGTATGTCTCGGTATGCTATGCTAGGATATTATGTCCCTGTTCTTTTTGCATCAGTTCAATCGATTGTTAGAACTAAAAGTGGCCCGAATGAATTAGCGCGTGCGGTAATTTAAATGATGCCAATGTCCTTCAATTATGGATCTGTTCCTGACACTGCGCCAAGCTGCTCCGAGCAGCTTGGAGTAGCTGCTCCGTGTTCCCGTGCGTTTTCGGAGTAGAACGGACTAGCTCCAATCTACTCCAGCTTACTCGAACTTACTCCGGCCGAGAGCAGGGGCAGCTTGGAGTAGCACAAAGGTGGCGCTGACGATACATTTCCAAAATGTTTTGGGGAAACAGCGTTAAAAAGTTTTGAACATCTGCGTCATATATGTAACCATAATATAAGCACAAATAACTTATTTTTCCTCCAAGTTACTCTAGACGTTCCAGCGCTTGCTTCTACCGAGCCTGCTCCGAACTGCTCCATGTTGCTCCAAGTTGCTCTACACTTGTTTGGAGCAGGGTCAGGAACAGACCCTATGTCAAGTTTGCATCTCCTTCGATTATGTTGTATTCCCTATCTTGATTCGCTGAAGTACCAACTTTTTGAAACATGTATCTTTATAATACAGTGAAGTCCGAGAGTCCTCCAAAAACCAATACATGATGAGAAACCACTCGCGAATACCATCAGCGGCCTCAGATTGAAAGCTGGAGACATTCAGACAATGAATATGCCGCGGAATGTTTCGTAATAAAAACCCATGCTTCTCTGTGAGCCAGAGTCGGATCGGTATTTATACGCGAAATGAGTTCTGAGTTACAAAGAAATAGACAGGCAGCCTGTGATTCACCTGTTTGGGTAGATCGGTGCGGGAGGGATTGAGGGTGTATTCCAAGTTTCTATGAGAGCACCTTTCCATCTCGTTGTGCCACTTTCTCCACTGATAAGGTGAAGAGAAGTGGCGAGGTACAGAGAAGCCCTTCGCAGGTTGTTTAGCTAGGCGTGGGATGTACCCGAACCTCTTGGCCTATTCCCGGTCAGAGGGGAGCCATCTTTGCATCGAGGAGAGGAGGCACGTGCTCCCTGTGCACCCTCCCCTGCGTACGCCACTGGCTGTAATCCCCCTGTGTCTGGCTGTGTGCCGACTGGCGTGGCCTCCCGTACAGCTACAGTCGTGTATCCATTACGGAGTCGGCCTGTGCAGAACGCCGGAGGCTGTACCGTCTCTGGCAATTTATGCCAGCCTCATTCGGAGGACAGCCTACGTATCTGCAGACGGTGCGTAAAGTGCACGGGCACGATGCTGGAATGTCCGCAGCTTCTGACAACAACCACACGGCGGTGTCATGCATCGGCTCACTGTTCTTCATCACGACATGGCATTGCGCAGTGCGACAGAAAGTGAAGGCCACTGGCGAGGGCCGAGCTCGGAGTTGGCCGGACGTGTTCGCGGGAACGTTCCCACTCCATCCGGCTGGGTGCATTTCCGAGAAAGGCACATTCTGAAGGAGGAAAAGACGCCTTGGATGGAGATGGGGTTGAGACTGTATGGTCGCAAACGGGTACTCATGGACGAGTTTTAAGCCTGAGCTGCACAACATTGAGGAAACGTGTCTGTGTACAGGCTCGAGCAGGCGTCGGTCTCCGACGGATGTTCTGACGTGTGGGTCGGCATACGTCAGCTCTTATCGAGCCCATTCAGAGCAATGCGTCACACAGTGCGGTCAGATGCATAGTTCTGCAAAGTGAAGACGTTTTCTGATCACTGGGGTAGACTTCCCTTCCAGTTAACATGATGCTCGCGTCTCTGTCGTGTCCGGTCGGGTCGAGTCATGTCGAGTCGCTGCTGTCATCGGCTGTCGCTCGCACATCGCCGAATATTCTTCGAAAACCGTCGCGGCGACTTCCCGTTCGCCGGCTTCTCGGCACGCACCGTCGGCGCCTGCTGCCGCGTTCTTGGCACCGGCGCCGCTTTTAGGCGTGCGCGCTCTGTCCGGCATCGGCGGTTGGAGACGATTAGAGGCCAGACTGAAGACCATGGCGGGTCTCGTCGACGTGCAGATGTCAGGTTCAGACGTGCACCCAGCCACGCTGGCTCTGCTCAAGCGTGCACTCGAAGTACTGAGACGTGCACCAAGACATCCAGGCGAGTACCGGAGCTATGACATGGCCCAAGAAAAGTGAGACATGACGGACCTTGCACAAATAATAGGCCGGCAAGTACCTGAAACAAAAAGTGGGATCAGGCGAAGCGCGCCACAACTGCCACACCAGTTCTTGATACTGTATCCCAAGGTGCTCTACATGCGGATCTACATTCATGGCGGGAAACGGCGTGGTTCGTAATTATTTAAAGGACCACGGCGCGACTTCTCTTGTCTCCCAGTGTGATTTTCAGGGATTAAGGCGCGAACTTGTAAAGCACCCAAAACAATATTCTAGGGTCTGGCTCGTCTGTTCCTTGGCTCTACAGCGCGATTTTCAGGGACCCGGCCAGTCTTTTTTGGTCCCCAACATCATGTTCAGGAGAGCCTGCAAGACGTCTTTGGCCACAACGTAATTTCCATGGGTCCTGGCCTGAGCTTTTGGTGTCATCAGCGTGATTTGAAGCGGCCCGACACCACTTTTGCGGCCACCAGTGTGATTTTCTGGGGCCATTGAAAGCTACAGATATATGTTCAGGGGCGCGTCCCCCTGCTTGGGACCCATGATCATTTGTAGGGGCTCGGAATTTTTTTTTGTGCCCACAGTGTGATTTTCATTCTCCCAATGTGAGCTTCAGGGGCCTCGGTGTGGTTTTGGGGCGGCCCTGGCAACATTTTCAGGGGCCCCTGGGTGACTTTTGGAGACATGAATATGATTTTCAGGGACCTTGGTGCGATTTCTTCCTTTTTGGGGGAGGAGGGAAGGGGGAAATGGTACTTTAGAGGGCCAGGTGGAATTTTTCCGAATCCAGTCGCGATTCTTGGGGGTTCCACAACCTCTCAGGAGGATGGGGACTGCTCCCATTGCCCCTCTCGGTGCGCCACTGGTGAGACTAAAAGAGGACGAAAATTTGCTTGAGGTATTGATTAACAGGTAATTGCAACTGATAGGTGATAACTGTAATTGGTTATTGATTCACCAGTAATTCAGGTATTTTACAATTAATTTCACAACCACGGATGCTCCTGAACACCGCTTACACCTACGCACAAGAAATGTTTACTTTGCGGATCCTTGAAACCCGCCACTGTATTCCCGGTATAGTTAAAAATATATACCATGTGCCGGTGTTGAGAAGCTCTATCTTCCTGTGATGCTGCACGATTATATATTCATAATTAATCTGACACCGAAATGGACTTCACGCCCAACGAGTATGACGGATCTGTAATGACGTAATATGACATCTTATTACTGCTGTCAAAAATTATAAGCACTGCACAAACGCCCAAGAAACCATTCCGCAAACATTGCAAGAAATGGCTCAGTTACGTACAAGTCTCGTTGGGGTGCGCGTGGATGTTTTGCGTTATCAGGCAACACGTGATGAAGATGTAGAAAGAGGATATACTTTCTGCTAAGGAGCTCTTGCTCCATTCTAGTCATTGCCACTGCTAGTCACATGATGTGAGTATTTGCAAAGTAAACAAAATACTCATGTAGGCCTAGATATGTACCTAGGGGAAGGTGGGGTGCATATGAATACGTTCTGTTTCCTGAACACCTACCTTTGGATGTATCTCACATCATGTTCAGCGCATAAATGGAAAAAAAGATGGTGGTATTCATAAATGATGGACCTATTTCTACCAAGATATGAAAGTCTGATTACATAGTTACACCAATTCTTTGTGTATGGAGATAATGAAGTTTAAAGGCACCATTTTAGTCTTCAAAGAGCTTAAGGCTTAAGGAAGCAATAAGGAAGTAAATTTCAATAATTTTTTGGCAATTACATCAGCATTTTTAGTGGCTACTAGTAGCCTGTACCATGAGAGCTATAGTGAGTTAATCCTGCACAGCAACATTTTTGTGTTCACAATACAGTACACAACAAAATAATTATCTATTTTGAAGTTACTCATTGCAAGTGGCTAGAAGATCTTCATTAAAAGGAACTGTTTGAATATGGATAGCTTGTTCATTTTTGTGTTCAGTAAACACAGTACCATTACTGGTTCAGCCATATATAAGCAGCAGTATAGCTGTTTGTTTCATGTTAACTGAAATGTTCAGAACCCCCTTCCCCTCTTCACATACATGATTGCTTTTCAAGTATTGTAGCACTTCTAATGTGGGTAGATCTTTTGTTGTGTTGGATATGGATGATCAGTGTTGAAGTGATGTTTTTTTCATTAGGTGTGGAATGCTGAAATGATTACAGTAGGATATTTAAATTTGCCATGAAGATGATGTCACTTAGCCCAACTTTAACTTAAAGTTCTTAAAGCACAATTTTGATAAACAGTGCACTCATATATACACATTTTACCTTTGTTTTGAGGTACCTAACTTAGATATTTTGTATTTTAAAAATATATTTGATGCGAGTTCTTGTTGGGTGCCTTTATTGGGCGCTACATGACCAATGTAGTCGATGCGTCCTTAAGCCCTAATAACTAACTAACTGGGTGCCTTTATGAACCAGGGTTATATTGCTAAGCGGAGTTTGCTGTGTGAATCCTAGCCCCACCTTCCAATCCATGAATTCAAGTTCACCTGCAGTATTTTTACCAAAGGTTTAGCATGCAGTCAATGCACAGACATGGCCACCTGGTAGCTCATCCCCAGCCTTATCAGGCCAGCTGCCAACTGACTCTGCCAGTTGGGGCTAAATGCAAGCATGCAAAGCAACTCAAATTCTGTCTTGCCAGGGCAGGGGAGACCAGAGCAAGCCAGCACTCTAACCAACTGAGCTACCAGGGTGGAAAATTAAATCATTTCAATTTCATATTTATTGTATTACATATTACATACATACATACATACATATCTTACATATTTATTTATCATCATGTGTATATATTTAGAAGTAATAATGCCAAATACTTATCCTTACCAATGATCTATGTAGGCAATACCACATTGGATGTAATCTTACCTGGAATTATGCTAAAAGATGTTTCTATTTAACAATCTGCAATGGTTGGCATGATACTTGTAAAACATGCTATTATACATTTGCTACAACTTCATAAAGACTCATGGGAAGCAGAATGTAGATACGTAGTTGGAAGGGATGTCAATTCAGTGTTCAGAAAATGGCATATTCCATCCTATTTCATGAACAATTTATCATTGTTGGTTAGTGGTTGGGTGCTTGCTTCAAAATATTAAGGAATAGTGGAGTTGTGCATTTCACATGTGTACAGTTATATTGTATCAGCTTCGTCTTGTGCAGTATAAAGTTAGTGTTGAACTTTGAGATGCACAGAGGCCTACCTGCATATTTTGGTGAGCCTATGAAGGGCAGGTACCATAATATGAGAAAAAGGTCTGATCCTCATTTAATTAATGTTATACCCTAAGTAGTTCTTGACATCTAAAGAACCAGATTAATACTGAATACATAGTCTTGAAGAAACAGGAAGTAGCATGTACATGAACCTGAAGTTGAAAGGAAAAATAAGACCAAAAAAGGACTGTGTGGAGTGATCAATTATGGGCCACAGTAGCTCAGTTGGCAGAGCATCAGGTTCTTGATTGGAAGATTGTGAGTTTGAAACTCACAACAAACAGCATTTACTGAGTCCACCAGAGACCAATCTGAGTCAGAGTTTGCCAATGCTATATGGTCTAGCAGTTGAATCCATCACAAAAAAAAATCCAAGGAGTGATCAATTATTAGCAAAATATGGTGGACTATGACACTTTCTCAACACTAAGCCAAAGCCATTCTCAAAGAAGTATCAAAACTGCTTCATGCATGTTCATGAAGTATGCATGCCTTGCTTCTAACAGCATCTTGTTTGCAAGTATGTACAATGCTTTTGCTCATAATGGATCATCATGCACAAGCAGCTCAGCATAATTGCTAATTCTCATCACTTTGGGGGTATTATTGCAGTTTAAGGTAACCATGAGACAAGTTTTATAGACATTTACCTGCACAAAACAAACAAAGGGATTATGTTTGTTTGAGTTAGGTAAGATGAGGATTTTTTGTATGCTAGAAAACTTCAGTGCTTTTCACAGCTTTTTGTTAGAAACTTTTCTTGTTAAGTTTTTTTTTAAATTAAAAGCAGATCATGCTAGCTTTGCTTAGGTTAGGTTTTTTAAGTTGAAAAATTTTGATAATTTTTTCCTCTGTTCATAATTTTTTTTGTGTGCTTTTGCAGAAGAAATATGTGGTCATATCATGCTCAACATGTTCATGTACATTAAATTATAAATATAATTCCATGAATTCAGCAGTTGCCTTAAACTGCAAGTTTACCACTATATGTACTTATTCCAAAAATTAGGTATATTTAACATTTCTTCAAATAGTGTGCTTTTAATCATTTCCAGGGACTTAGTCAGGTCACTTCTTTTGACCTAATATGTCAAAATGTAAATTTAAGGTATGTTTTGGGCTCTCCGTGACTGGAGATTTCAAACACTGTTCTGCACTTCATCCAATCATACACATATTTGATGTTATATGGGCATTTTTCTCAACAGTTCAACTTCTGACCCACAAGGCAAAGGTGGAGTTGCTTGCCAGGGCAAATTATAAAGGGTATATAAAGATTATGAAGATTATTTTAAAGATGATACTATGTTTTCTACCAGAAACATTAATGTTTTTTTATTCTCTGAGGTGAAAACCTCAATAATTCCTTAACGAAAATGGCTTGTGTAGCTCTACCATACATGAATGCTCAAATGCATCATGCTCAGATACACCCATGTTTGCTGACTACAGCCTTGACAGATTCTCCCACAAGCCTATTATTACTGATTTTTGTCACAGGTGAATACTGATATCAAAAGATGTTTTACTTTTTACCAGTAAGGATCCTGCAATTAATTTGCCTAATCTTTTTTGGATATATTAGACATTCTATTTGCATGTCTAGGGGTGTATCACATATTATATACTCACACATGTATATGTTATAAAATGAAATAGTTCAAATTGGAGCTGCAAATGTCACAGGAAGTGTACACATGACACCATGCTGTCCGTAACAGCCACTGCACGTAGAGGGCATGTATTGTTAAATAAATAAATAAGCTGTCAGTTTTTAGCAGTTTTTATACCAGTTTTTACCGGTGAAAACTGACTGTCATGTCAAAAATATACTTTTCCCACTAAAATCTCCAATCCTGGCTGATTTGTTTCTAACTATTACTATGCCAGGGAAGGTACAGTTTGAAGGGTACGTGACAAGGTAATGATCGCAATGTTTTTTTATGACGAGTAGTCTACAGTAAATTGGCGCAAGTTTTACGCATTCAATTGTTGGTTTTATGCACTGCATTTATTTGCTTGTTGATTAGCTCAGCATGGTACTAGAGTTATACACAATATGACCCAAGATGACGAGTTCCGCGCGACATTAGAGCTATATGCAACACAGACCAAAATGATGAGCTAAGCATGGTCCTGAGGCGAGGTAAGCACAACCTAGGCCCACGCCTAAGATGTGCCTAGCTCATTTTAGATTTAGCCCCTGTTCTTTGTCAAACATAGAGCAAAGGCCATGCTTCGAATAGCATGGGACAAGCTGAGCACGGGCAGGCCACGTACGGCTCAATGATAAGTAAAGCACGGCCGCCGGTGGGTCCGAATAACAGTGGAGTCAGCTTTTGGTTCGTCAATGTCGACTCATAAGTCTAATAGATTTGCTCTGCACTCTCTTCTAGCATACCCTTATCTCTTTCTGACAAAGGGCTCCATGCCTGTACATAGGATGCAGGCCCGTGGCCGTGTTGCATGTAGCTCTAATGTGCGGAGCTCGTCATGTTGTATCGTATTGTGCATAGCTCTAGTACCGTGCTGAGCTCGGTGTTGGGTTGTGCTGAGCTAATCAGTAAACTAATAATTGTAATGCACAACATCACATACATCACCCATCACCCAACATCGCCCTGATGACCAATGTTGTATGAGAAAACAGGGCAATTGTTTAGGAAGAATGGGTTGGAAACTAACAATTTTCTAGATGTAATGTTGACATTTTGGGCATTTTTGATGTGAAAGACAACATTCTTCTCTATTGGAAACAGGCTCGACCTGGGGTCATGCTGAGCTCTCCCCTGAACCGTACGTGGCTCACCCGTGAACCGGGCTTTGCCTGTCCCGTTTTTTTTTGCTTACCTCATGCCTAAGATGTGCTCAGTACGCCTTAGGACTGTACTTAGCTCGCCCTCAGACCGCACTTAGCTTGCCTTCAGACCGCACGTAGTTCATCTGGCGCTGTGCTTGGTATAGACCTAGTGCCGTGCTTAGCCGGCCTGTGAGCCGCGCTGATTCCGCCCCTGAGCCGTGCTGAGCCCACCGCTTGGTCGTGCTGAGTCGGTATGCTGCCCTCTGGCCGTCGCTGCACCCCGACTGGGCCATCTTACCGTGCAGTCGCTGATGTCACTAGACGTCACCGCGCCTTTGCGGGAGAACAGCCGGACGCGCCGTGTTTATCGGACGTGGCTGTTGTCGGCCATCTCAGGTTGCTACTTAGTGTTTTCTGGGTGCAGTGCTGTCTGTCTGGACCGCGTGACCAGGGGCGGTGGTGTGCACTGGTGCGCGATGTATCGTGGCTGGGCAATTATAACCGATACAGATGCGCCGTTATACCCAAATAACGTTAGTGTAACATGGCAGGTTAGTTGATTACTTGGACATCAGGGTGTATCACTTACGGTGGCCATGTAGGTCCCTTGGTAGTATGTCGGAAATTGCAGCTGCAGTGCCAGTTCCCGTGGTGGCAGCTGCAACCTTTCAACCATCCACGCTATATATGCACAATCGCAACATCAACGTTTCTCACCTTGCATGCTAAAGGCGCTGCTGAAGTTGGTACTTGCAGCACCAATCTTATTGGCAACCCTGCACCCTTAGAAATGTGCATATATTATTCTGTGACACGTACTGTGTTCTGCTGCTGGATATTTGGAATGCGCAATGTGTATTGAGAGTGCCACTACCGTTCAGTATGCGCAGGTGAATCCCGTGCTCTGGGTATGATCATGGCGGCTTATCAATGCTAGTTTTGCACTAGGATATCACAACTAATGATTATTCCTCAAGAGATAATGAAAGGCCGAGAGTTTTAAGTGACCATGTGGTGAACATTGATGTCAGCTGGATAATTTCATTTCATTTTCTGGAAGTCACTCCAGAGCCCAAGTAACCAAACAACCAATAAGCAAATTGTTGAAAGGTGAATGAACTTGACCTGCAAAGTGTGTGTGTGTATGCATGTATGTCTGTGTTGCATTGGAAGTTCTCTAGTGAGATGGCGGTTGTGGATTCACGGCATTTACGCTTATCACAGCATGGACCAGATCAGAACAGGAATCGAAGCTATTGGTGGCAGATAAGATATGCACGTTAGGATGCAAGACATGTCGCCTCTAAAACGAGAACACTACAGGACACGTAGTGCATGTATTGTGCTCCAAGACTATTGAGAAAGTTCTTAAAAGGTGACAGCAAGGCGTTTCCGGCGATCACAGTTAGAAGATGGTTCCAAAGTATGAACACATGGAAATATACATGGAAAAATTGTTACACTATAAACGAGTAGAAATATGGATATTATCAGTTTTAGTCGTGCCATAAAATAACTAAGAGTGGACAATGATTACTGACGCGCGATGGGTGTTGGAACTTTCCTCCTGGGTGCTGTCTCGTGCCCAACTCGGGACACTTCGGGACACCGATGTGTGGTATGGTAGCCGCGTACAGGGTCGCTACGCGGGTCATACATGGATAACATGTGGGACGAATCTTTCAGTTGTGGAGACGGACAAGCCGCCGTTGCTCGCTGGTACAGAATTCAGTAAGCTGTGCTCCCCTCCAGAAAAGGCGATTTGGAAAGTATCAGATGAAGGGTTCCACGTTGTTCAGATAATTTGCGTGGTCACTTCATCATCAAGGCTCCGGACGACATTTTCGGAGTGCACGTCGCCTCGTGTTGTGTTCGCAATCACGTGTTATTGGTGATGAACATGTCCGTGCTAGGAAGCGTCAGCCAGTGGTAACCACTCGATCCACACGAGCACTCGACCTGATATCGCTCTTAGTGGCATATGGATGGAAGCCTGGAATGAATGTGCGCTAAATCATCACGCTTTGGTCGAAGCGCCCTTAAACTCAAATAACTAACGAAGCCTGGAGTGGATTGTGTTAGCTAGTTAGTTAGTTATTTGGGCTTCAGGGCGCATCGACCATGCTGAGCATATAGCGCCCATGGAATGTCATGTGCAACTCAACTAGCGCATTCCGACGAGTGGCCAGTGTGGTTTTCGGTGTGGTCCTTATACACCGACAACACACCTCTCGTCGCAGGCCAGGTCAGACAGACCACCACTGTCACCATGGCGACACGACGAAGGGCAAGTCAGAGCGACCATGCATGACCTTGACACAGCACACCTCCAGCGGGACACAAAGGAAAGCAGCGGCGCTGACTAGTTCTTGCGATCGCGACTCAACACGGGGAAAACCGCGCTACGGTGCTCGGCGAGGTTGTTCGACTATCTTACCGCAGAGTTGAAGCTTGACTATAGCGCACATCGAGACCGACATGAACCTACGTGGGCGGATATCAGGCGAGCAACGATTTCGTCCCGGTGATCTGTACCCGCCCAGTGTCTCACTGATAGGTCGACTGGTTGTGTCTGCTGACTGGCTGACGGCTGACGGCTGACGGCTGACGGCCGACGGCTGACTGGCTGACGGCTGACACCGCCACGGTCGAGCACGCCGCCGGCACGTGCGTGGCCGGACGCGCCGACGCGCCGCCAGTTTGCGGCGGCTCCTTCCGGGCCGAACCAGCCACTCTCGACGAACTGGACTGGGCACCACGTAACGGGCTGGCCGCCACGTAACTGGAGACACTCGGAGGCCATCTGGAACGTTGACATCACCAGGGCACGGCGCGGACGACGTCCCAGCAATGCAATCGCACTTGTCCCGTGCTGTAACCTCGTTCACCGTATCTGTAAATGTGTTTTTCAGAGTGGAAGGTTCCTTCTGCGTTCCCGTCGATAGTTCGTGGATCGGAGCAAATTAGAACTGTGGATCCATTTTGATTACTGGCGTTCACAGACTCAAAATGGCCAATGTTGTTACTTCGCCTTAAAACCATAACATCAATCAGTCATTTAGTACTGCTGCAATAGTTGGCAGTATTATGCGACACCGACAACTACTGACACTCCTTGGCGATTGGTACGACCCGAGGTTGATATTACTCTTATCAGCAATACTTCAGCATGACGCCTTCATTCAGATGTATCGCTCCCACGCATATACCACGCAGCACACCATTTTCGTACCAAGCTTGCAGACTGGTACATTTTTTGGACGTCTATCTGCGATGCGTGTAGTAAATGGAGGAACAGAAGAAAAAGTAGAATGCAGGCTCAGATTTTCTGACTGATCGTGGAGGGACACGGGGGCTGGCTGTGCATTCGTATGTCAGGATGATTTTCTCACCTTCCGCCTACCGACCCCGGCATATGTATACGCGTACGACTGTATACGATTGACGAACTATAATGGCTGCTTCGTTGAGACGTTTGACGAAGTATCATTTGCTGTGTTCACCGACTCTTGGCAGCGTTTTACCATCGACCAAGTTCTTCCCATGTCACCCGTTGTTGCGAGCAGGGGCACAGCCAGCTTTCGTAAGGGGCCGAGCAAAAATAAAGCGGTTAACTGTATCCCTTTTGTGATGTGATCTGTATTTGTGTAAAGGAAAGCTCTGGACATATTGACATACATATACCGGAGACAAAGGGGTGAAAATGGTAAAATTTTCCGGACCTAACTGCTTCTATGGTTCGCATCCCATTCTGACATATATTGCTGCATTATACAGCTAATGCAAACAAATATGTTTGGCTGAAATGATGAAGAAAAAAGGAGATCAAGCATCATAGGCGTGTTCGGGCCGTATTAAATTGGAACATTGTTTTACGCTGTTTTCTTTGCTTATCATGCCTCCAATTCTGAACTTAGTTATGTCATGAGCGATAATAATGACCCCAGAGGCACGAAACGTGTCGATAGCGTGTTTTCGCAACGGTGGAATCGGGGAACCGAACAATGGAGGAAATTTATGTACATAGTGTTGCCAAATATCCACTTTATCGCGCGTTTTACGACATTCTGCCATGCCCACTTGACGCGTCCAGATGGGATCCTCCGTCACCGGCAGTCCTCCGTACAGCTACACTGTCAGCGGGTCAGGCCACCGCCGGAGGCTCACTCTCGGTCACGTGGCCTCTGGGTGGGTCTGGACAGGCGAAGCTGTGCTGCGTCCGGTCACTGGTGTTGGCCCGGCCGAGCATAAACAGTCTGCCATCCCATGCGGCTGTGGGCGCAAAACAGTACGGTTGACCTCCAGTTCTCTTGTTTTGCAAACGCTCGAGGAAAACTGTCAATTTTTCCGCCGGCTGCAGCATTTAACCCCGACTGGTGTCGGCTACTCCTGACCAAGCGGATAGTTTGTCAGTCACCACGTATGCTAATATAATTTGGCAATGTAGAATGTACAAAGGAATGCTTTATAATCTGGCACAACCAGGCATTGTATAAATTTTCTGAGTAAGATCGGGGATAAGTCCGAAGTCCATCCGCGAGTAGACAATTATCAGTAGTAATGCTTGGCTGGTAACCGTAGTATCTCGAGCTCGAATTTCACCGCTTTAGGATTTCGACTCTGCCGTGATTTTTCGACGTGAAGGAATGTAGACTTGATCTATGCAGCCACATGCGGCGTAATATAATCCGAGGTTCCCTTTTAAACTCATTGGATGTGCCCACGAAGCGATGCTGCCTTTGAAGTTCAAGGTAGCATTAGTTCGGTATTGTTGATTCCGCACGTTCTTCATGCTTATCACATCTAACATTCTGCATCACATGTAAATTTAATGTGTGATGTGTGCTGATAACGCGAACCTGTACCGTCGCGTCAACTCTGACCCGGACATGTGCAGGCTATTCGTCTGGCATCGGCAGGCTCCTGCGACAGGCGTACCGGTCCCGTACGTCACACTTGAAGCTCAACTTACGAAGTGCAGCGCTATTCCACTCACGTTGTGGAAAACACGGACCATGCACGCTTACGTTCTAACTGACTTAGTGGAGCGCCGTGCCGAAATCAGAGCCATGGGAGTCGACAGTGTCCGAAGCACGGCGCTTGTGGGGATTAGTGATGTGTAGTCGACTGAGCAGCATGCAAGATACCCGTACAAACCGCTGCCCACTGTTTTTACACTCATATCCGTTCCACACTGGTATTTCGTGCCGTTGTATGGCCCGGTCCAGCGGCGTCACATTTCCGTTTCCATTCACAAGTTTCCGGAGCGTGTGCAGCTTGGGGTCTTAAAATTGCTCACTCTCTACCCGTATCGCGATGCAGACGACTTTGACTACGACCACATGCACCACAGAACATGGTGCGTTCTCAATCAGGGGCCGCTTCTAAAAGCACATTGTGTTTGTATGTTAGTTGTTTCATTGCAAGAATGATGGCTCGGACTTGCAATGAAAGTCCGATGAGTCTATCCAGTTGTTTGGTATGTCTTCTGACACCACCCAGAGGCGTTGCCCGCCATGCGGAATCACTTTCTAGCCTCTGGTAGTGACGTTCTAAAGTCCCCCGTGTGAAGTGATGATACCCTCTTTTGTCGGAAGTCTTTAGTTGAATCAGAAGCTGCAGCACCATATAAATATTGAGAACGTTTTACTCTCATTTCAGCTCACCCCGTGTATTGTGATCGAGGAAAATGAAGTTTGCTGAGCACCTGTCGGCGCATATTACTCCAGAATGGAGAACTCAGTACATCCAGTACGAGGTGAGTCGCTCATTCGTAGTCCCTATTTCCTCAGAGACGATCTCTAGTAAATTGTGAGTCGCGTATTATTAGGTGCATGGTATTAAATACTTTTCGATGGATGTGTTGGTGTCATATACAACTACTTTGAAATAGCTCCATGTCGGTGATGAATTTGGCCGTAATAGCGACACGCGAGCGAATGAGACCATTCTGTGTCCGTCCGGAGGCGTCCGTGCGCATGTTTCCGTCACTAAACTGGCTGTTCCAAGTGTTTAGAACCCACTGCGAGCAATCTGAACCCAGCTGAAGGGCAGTTGCCATGGCTGTGCGCTGCATAACCTCGCTGTCATTGTATTTTACGGCCAGGTAATCAATGAACTTCAAAAGCTAGAACGTCCTGTTGCTATGCCTGATAACACCGAGATACATAACTGTCCTTCAGGTATTCCACCTAAGCATGGGGTTTGTCGTAAGAAGCGCGATTTGTATTGTACGGTACGACACAAATGCTCGTTAATGTCGTATGAGCATGCACGTATACTCATGAACGTCAATGTGCGTGTATGTTTGTGCTTGTGTAGGCTTATGCTGCGAGTGTTACTCCACTTGCATGCCGTGTGTCAGTATGTTTGTTGTGAGGCGACTGTGCCGTGTGTGTCGGTGTGATGCATGCTGTGACGTGATTGTGCCGTGCATCGGTGTGCTAGTTGTTGTGACTCGATTGTGCTGCGTTGATGTATGTTGTACTGCGATTACGTGGAGACCAACACTTACCCATCCCGTCTCTTCAACCGCCCTCCCCCTCAGGTTGTCGCGGATAGCGGACGAACGGCGCGCGGTAGCGCGCCCAAATTTGGCATGTTGATTCCAAATTTTTAGTTCAGGTCATCTAGGGTCAACGAGTTAGTCAAGGTCAAGTGGGGTCACCTCCAAAAAAGTTAAACCGGTCGTCACGCTTTAACGGATACAGATATTTTAATGAAACTTCCAGCGTTTGCTTATCTTTACATATGCAACAAAACGCACGAGTTGAATCTTTCACTTTTTTCGTTTTTGACTGCATACAAATTTTGCGTATTTGCCGTATTGCAGTTGAAATGCAGGATTCTGGCTAAAGTAAGCATTTTTTATTAGCGCAAGTTGACTTCCAACAACGTTTCTCGGTCTGCTCTACCCATTGGAAAAGGAGAATTAAAGACAACTTGAAAACTCAAAATTTTGAAGAAAAAAAATTATGGGTAGAAAAAAAATTGTAGGCCTGGTCGATTTCGTTGTCTTTTCTCATTCCAAATAAATTTTGTTTTTCATATATCCCCCAAAATGAATTCCCCAGAGTTAAAAAAAAATAATGTAAGTCATGAAAAGTCTTGAAAAGCGCCCCTGGTGACGTCAGTTTTGAGGGAATTTTTATGTGGGGGATGGACCCGGACCCTACTCGTCGAGCGCTTTCCGATGACACCTCTTTCGTTTTCGTGCGATGCTTAGTTTGGATTTTATTGGGTCTTCAACCGCCCCCCCCCGAGACTGGGTGTGAGGATTTGACCAGAAAGACGGCGCGGATTAATGGAAGTTGGTTCTGATCTCCTGAAACGTAATTTTGAATTCCTGAATTGACGTTCATGAAATATGACTGCATGCAACTACATATAGTGAATCACATTTTACACCACTCAATGTTGACATTAATGAGGACGTTTTTCTACCAAATGCTACTTTTCTCCTTTCGTCATTTTTAGGTGTAATATTGTTGGCGTATGTTGACGTTATAGCTGGTTTTAACATCGTGGGCTCTTACCCTCCACCCCATGAGAAATGGATTTCAGCACAGGTGCGAGCTATGCGTTATGACGTGATGCTCCTGTGGATGTCTTTTTGCTCATTTTGCAGTAACTGTTCTTGCAACACTTAGATTGTCAGCTGACTACCGCCAAATTTGATGATGGTAGGGTGAATAATCATTTCTCAAGGTAGTTAAGCTTAGGTTGACGCCAAGTGTAAAGTTGGCCTTCATTGACATGGAAAATAGAAATAGAGCAAGACTTTCATGAAGTGTTCTTTTGTTCTTTCCATTTTCGCTGTCAGTGAAGGCCAACTTTATGGTTAGCTTCCACTCTATTTTCACCGCCATATCAGGGAAGTAATGCCATTTCTCAAAGAACTAAATGCTCACGGTGTTCGAATTCAAGAATTGGAGTGAAAAATGGCACAGGAGAGACAAATACTAGCATCTCTTCTTTGCTTTGCATTTGCTTCTCCAACGACGTGTTGCGATGGCTCCATGTATGCCCATGCCGCAATAGAGGAGTGGATGGATGGATGGAATTAATTTCACAAGTAGGGCCTTTGCCTCTTTCTGAGCACTTCGGAACTGAAATGCATTCCGAAGTTTTTAGTCTGGTGTGTATGACTTCTAACTTTTATTTGCACTTGACGGTAAAAATTGGAGATTTGTATTGACGTCCGACTCCGAACCGAAGCAGAGTTTGGACACATTGTGAATAGACCTGGAGATAGAAACACCGGAATATGCTTCCACCACGAGGCGGATATTCGTCAGGGGTTCACCAGCGCGCTTATTGAAAGTATGTGTGTGAATCTCCGTCAGAAAGCGGTCCGTCTTATGTAGCGAATGCTTGCGATGTCGAGGGCTGGTGCTGGAGATGCTAGGAGCCGTCAGGGTATCAGTATTCCTGCAGCATCTTTCGCGTGCTACCATGGGCGTTAAATGACCATCGATGCGGCCTACAGGTCCAATAATTAATCGCGAGTCACTCTCGTACTCAAAAGTCCAACTCTTCGTTCGCTTCAACTCAACATCTCTTCGTTCGCTTCAACTCAACATCTCTTCGTTCGCTTCAACTCAAGAATTTCACCGTGATTGGAAACGTGCATGTCTACAATCATATCGTTTCATGCGATTTGATGAAAAAGAGCTTGAACAAATAATGGGTGCTACCTGGTCAGATTTGGGAAGCGCGCCTTAACACTAACAGAAATAACGAATGAACAGTAAGCCGCTGTTTACTTAGCCCAATGGAAATGGTTCGTGTATGTGTGCTCCGTTTCTTCATTGCGTAGGGCCGATCTTCCTCAGTGGAGCCAGCTGCAAGCTCTGAGCGTGCCGTCCGGTTAGGCGTGGGCCCCCCGTACGGAGTTTAGGTCATGTTGCTGGCGGTCAATGCGTATGCATTTGACGCAGTCGACATTGTGGATGTCCACTGCCTCGGAGTACCATTGCGTGTGACTTATGCGCATTCCTGTCTGTTGCAAGACAGCTACATTTGCACGTTGTAAATCAGGATACTAATCTATGTTTAACGAATCGATACCGACAGCGCAATTGATGGCCATGAATAGTATTAATGTCGTATTGTGATGGCATCACTGGGACATTTATGTATGAATCGGATCCTCGTGATTTCAATGCTATCTCAGGTCCCGTCAAGAACTGTGATTTGTGATGCAACATTTACCATGGACACTTTCTACATATATAAATTAATTGCTGCATAACCACTGCAGTCGATGCGCCCCTAAACCTCCAACGAATAGAGAAATTATTGTTAATGTCTAACGTTGGATTGCAGAGGGGTTTACCACCATTTTTGCTCCAGATTCCACCATGGTACACACTTCACCGATCAAGCCCGTGCAAGCCCCTCAATATCTCGGCAGCACCTGGTACCTCAGGGTTTCAGCCGGCGTATAATGTAATCAGCGGGGCTACACGAGCGTACTCGGATCACAGGGCTGGACGGTGCTGGGCGGCGCGGGCGTCCTGCAGTGACCACCCTCCGAGGATATGCAAACGTGATCAGACCACTGGACTGGTGGTGGGCTGTGCGGGCGTTCTGCATATCTCTCGGAGCTGGTCCGTCTTCAGTTCGTGTATATGACCATAAAGCTCCGACGCGCGATAGTGGTTCGTTGTTGGCTGTCTGAGTCGCCGCCTTTGCACTGGGCGGCGACTGGGACTGCCCCGTGCAACAGTTTGACATGCGCATCTGTTTTGGCCCGGACACCTCTTCATCTCTGACTGCGCGCTCTGCCGACACCAAACTTGGTGGGTGAGTGACACATTGTCGAGGCTGTCCGAATACGCGCCTTTTATGGGTGGGGGTGGTGATACTTGCGCATGCGTAGAATTAACACCCCTTTCGAGCAGGGGCCATGCTGATGTGCTAGATTTCAAACGGTATGTGCTGCCATACTTGGTTGATAGGCGCAAAACTATCGGTCACTTCATCACTAGCGGCTGCTTGAAAACTATCCAGCTCGGCGTCCCTAGCCGCGGCTTGGTCAGGGGCACTCAAGAATTTCGAAGTGTGCATTGAGACCTGACTCACCACAGACAGGTCTGTGGTGAGTCAGGTCACCACAGACATGTCTGTGGTGAGTCACGTGCTGATAGGGCTTTCCAAGCACGCGATATGTATTGGGGCTAGTGCCGATGTGTGCACATGTTCAACATCACCTGCATGGCCAGGTCAGGTGTACCTAGAATATCACAGCTGTGAAACTGGATGAAAACACGCCGCGAGAGCCAGCGACGATTGGGAATCTGAAGCCTGATACGGTGCGAGGTGTCATGATCAGGTGTGAGGTGTCCTGATCAGGTGTGAGATGTCATGATCAGGTGTGAGGTGTCCTGCGCGAGGTGTCGTGATCAGGTGTGCGCATGTCCTTTTGTCGGACACGTCATGTTGAGCGGTGCTTGCTACTACCTCCCACCACCAGCCGTGGCATCTGGGGTCCATCACGCGCGGTATCCGATTCTGCTCCGTGTATTTTGGTGGGTGCAAGCTGCGCATGTGCTCGTGTTTTCCCCTCCCGTATCATGTATTCCTTGTCAGGGTAATTGCGGTGTTTCACGTTCCCACAGGGAAGCGGTGTTGCACCATCTGAATCTTTTGTTGGCCTGAGCTGAAGGCCGAACTTCTCGTGATTGGCTACAGCACTCGGAGCAAAGGGACGAAAGGGGGGGCGGGTCAGTGGGGAGCTGCCCCCACTTCTGAATTGATCTTAACATTATCCCTATGTGCACTGCATGAGAAGAAGCGACTTCAAAATATGTTGTGTGGCCGCGCCTGTGAGATGTTTTCTACGTAGTCCGTCTCCTGGACTTGCCAGAGCATCTGCGTACCCGCAAGCCGGTGTATCACCGTTACTGCGTCACTGCTCTCTTAGACGTGTGCTGACAATTAAATGCTAAAGTTGTTAAAACTGCCATATCCCCTGGCCTGCAGATTAGTCGTCCATTTTGTGGAAACGTAAGTTCCGCTTTATAGCACATGGCACACCAGCATAATTGGAGTGATAGTTGCTTTCTCACTTATCTCCGAGTTCGCTAGTGAGTGAGTAAACTACAAAGCCACATTCACTGGGACGTTACTATTGCGTGCTAGTTAAGCATGTGTGATAATTGTATTCCCCTTCCAAATACTTCTGCATCCTTATCACTGGAATAGCTACACCGCCCCGACTTGTATTTAACGGGCGTGTTGCAGGGAAACAAAATCATTCCTGTTTGCGCAGAGAAGATGGGAATGATGGGCGGGCGACAGACCGCGTACCTCATGCGCATCAGTTCCGCATCACTCCATTTTTAAGGCCCTACCAGCGCCGTATCAGCAGCATACCTGTGCATTGCTACTTGGTTGCTGGTATAATGTACAGCTCCATCCTACACCGTTCAGAGTCATAGTGAATCAGCTCATATTCATCAACGTTTAGCCAACACATATGTTGCAATATGATATAGACGACGCAGGCACCACCGGTAGCATGTGACATATGGTGTGGTCATACCGTACGTGACCAGTGTGGCTCTGTCGCGGGAGATTAAGACGGTGTCGCAGGCGACAATGTGAGTGTGTGGGTTAAAAACTGTTGCGGGAATTAAGACACTGTTGAGTGAGTGTGGTGTGTCGCAGGAGATTAAAACACATGTTGCAGGCAACAATGTGACTGTGTCGCAGAAGATGAAGACCATGTTGCAGGTGACAGTGCAATTCTGTCACAGGAGGGGGCGAGTAGTCTAGGGGTAAGTTGCCCGTCTCACGATCGAATGATCGTGAGTTCGAGTCTCGCCTGTCGCTACTCGTCGCCCGCGACCAATCTGCGTGAGAGATTGGCGACGCTACATGACTCAACGGTCGACGTGTCGTAAAGCCAATAACCACCACCACCACCACCACCACACCTCTGTTGCAGGAGATGAAGGCCATGCTGTACGCGGCAATGGAGAAGGCGCCATCGGCCGAAGTCGTGGACGAGGAAGACGTTCAACGCTACTACGCCGGCTTCGACGAACACTTCCTTCACTTCTGTGACAAGGAGCTGAAGAAAATGAACACATTCTTCTCCGGTGGGTTAGAGAGATTTCAGCGTTAGACAGAGATGAGCATCAGATGGAAGCCTTTGAGTCTTGCCTACAGTGCTTAGGCGTTCCTCCGTGACTCCGGTGTTGTACAGAGCCGGTTAGACAGATGCTTATGTAAGGCCGAGACTGAGGTTAGGCAGACGTGCTAGGTAGATAATGGCTCTAGGCAGAAACTGGCGTTAGGCTGAGACTGATTCTAGGCAGAAACTGATGCTAGGCAGATACTGACGTTATGTAGTTGTTCTGTAAGGTGGACTGACGTGAGGCACACGCTAGGCAGATACTGGCTTGAGACACTGACTGGGATTATTAAGATACTACAATTATTCAAGACTTGGTTGAGAGTTATGCTAGGCAGGTGCTAACGTTAGGCAGATACTGAACACGAGAAATGTCCCCAACCAGTGATGAGTCATTCGTGAAATATGGTAGAGTATACCACTTCACTTCTTGAGCCATGCCTCGTTATCAGCAGTATCTCGTTTATAAGTTCCATGCTTATGCTGCTAAGGGGTCGTGATACACGAACATCTCGCAATAATATTCCTTCTAATGGGATTACTTATGATGTGGTCTGTTATGCAATGCTAGTTTATGGTATAGTTATTTACATCGCTATTCCGAAAATAAGTATTCACAAATTACGTATCTAGAAGGAAGCGAAAAGGGCACAGACATAGCATGCTATTTCCTAAAAATTGTAAATATTTTAGCTGACATTAATTCCATGACCAGTTTCGACATCCTACTGTACTCGTTTCGATCTCGCATGCCTAACGAAAAACCATGGGTGCAATATGGCCATAGTTGTCGACGCGCCCTAAAGCCCAAATAACTAACTTACTAACGAGTGATTTCCGCGTTTAGCCATCAGACCCGAGAGTACACCATACCAAGTCAAGTTCTAAAGTACCTGAGCCCATAATCATGTTGGTAAGTGTCAGCACCTGTTCTTGGTGCGGCGGCACAATCGGCTCCGGCTGTGGTTGGTCGCACGTCTTAGTTCAGTGATAAATCATCCGTGGAATAGGGTGGAATATACCACTTTCAGGACACTCCAGCGACATCCTTCTCCAAGAAGTGCCAACATCCTGCTTCTTGATGTGTGTTTGTGAAGTCTTGATGTTTCCTGTCTAACAGCATATCGTTCATAAGTACCATGCTTATGCTCTCGGTAAGAGATGATGGCAAACGGTAAGTGATGGTGATACACGAACATTTCGCAACGCAATTTCTGATTAAGAGATTACCTATAATGTGTTTTTGAGTCTGAAAGCCATCAAAAGCATTTGAAATAACACTATTTCCATGGTAAATTTTGACATCTTACTGTGTACGTTTCGACATCTCACACCTAACGAAAATCCATTATTTTAACACTGTCTGAGCCTGTGCGGTGTGGTGTCTGCAGAAAAGCTGGCTGAGGCGCAGCGCAAGTACGCCAGCCTGCAGAGCGAGCTGGCCGCGCGGCAGGACGCCGACCAGCTGCCCGGCTCCAGCAAGTCGCGTCTCTTCATCCTGAGGCGGCGCACCTCCGTCCGCAAGGCTCAGAACCTGAAGCTGGCCTTCTCCGAGTTCTACCTCAGCCTCATCCTGCTGCAAAACTACCAGAGTCTCAACTTCATGGGCTTCAAGAAGATTCTCAAGAAGCATGACAAGGTTGGTGGTTCAGTGCGTGATTTCGTGCTATTGGCGTGCTGACGGTCATTGCCGTGTTGTGGTTGAGTGAAGCGGATATTCCGGTAAGATTTGTGGGAAGGCGATTCAGCAGGGGGCGGCGGACTCATGTCACGTCATGTGACTGCCCGTCACGCATTGCGTCACGTGGGCTGTCATCGGCCGGCAGGCTACAGGCCGGTACAGTTTGTGACCAGCCGAATGCGGGCAGATTTTGGCGGTCGACACGGGCGCAAAGTGGCGCCAGGACAACGTGGAGACGTCGGTGTTCTACACCAACAAGGACATCGACAAGTTGATCCGCAACACAGAGAACCAGGTCACCAGCGACCTGGAGGGCGGTGACCGGTCAGTGAACCATGTCGCCGGCCTCCGTGTGTGTCGGGGGTTGACGGTCGACCTCGGTCACGGTCTGACTGCGACTGGAGCTGGCCGCTTACCAGCGACGGTACCGCGGCTGATATATGTGCCACCTTGTGGTGCCGCTGTCTGATATTGAGCTGACCTATTGCAGCCACAATTATAATTTTAGGAATGGCTATGGAGCGGAATGCACGTCGTGGTGAGTATGTATTTTAAGGCCGGGAAAATCGGCATATTGCGGGTCAAAATTAGCGAAGTATGCCAAATTGCTGGTAGGCGTGAGTAATTAATTGTCTGCACCATGAATATGGACGTATTTCAATGTATGCTTTTGGTGTTGGATAATGCAGAACATGCATTGTTCCGAGGGTTCAGCTTCCCATTTGTAAATATAACTAATGACCTTGTGTAGCTTAGTTTTGCATTGCGCGAAGTGTGGTGCTCTCGGCGCCCTTGTAACCATTGCGTGCGCTGTCCCGGCGCCCTTGTATGTGTGACGTGCGTTGTCCCGGCACCCTTGTATGTGTGTGACGTGCGCTGTCCCGGCGCCCTTGTATGTGTGACGTGCGCTGTCCCGGCGCCCTTGTATGTGTGACGTGCGCTGTCCCGGCGCCCTTGTATGTGTGACGTGCGCTGTCCCGGCGCCCTTGTATGTGTGACGTGCGCTGTCCCGGCGCCCTTGTGTGTGTGACGTGCGCTGTCCCAGCGCCCTTGTGTGTGTGACGTGCGCTGTCCCGGCGCCCTTGTATGTGTGACGTGTTCTGTCCCAGCGCCCTTGTATGTGTGACGTGCGTTGTCCGGCGCCCTTGTATGTGTGACGTGCGCTGTCCCGGCGCCCTTGTATGTGTGACGTGCGCTTCGTCCCGGCGCCCTTGTGTGTGTGACGTGCGCTGTCCCGGCGCCCTTGTATGTGTGACGTGCGTTGTCACGGCGCCCTTGTGTGTGTGACGTGCGCTGTCCCGGCGCCCTTGTATGTGTGACGTGCGCTGTCCCGGCGCCCTTGTATGTGTGACGTGCGCTGTCCCGGCGCCCTTGTATGTGTGACGTGCTTGTCCGGCGCCTGTGGTGTTGTGTGACGTGCGCTGTCCCGGCGCCCTTGTATGTGTGACGTGCGCTGTCCCGGCGCCCTTGTATGTGTGACGTGCGTTGTCCCGGCGCCCTTGTATGTGTGACGTGCGTTGTCCCGGCGCCCTTGTGTGTGTGACGTGCGCTGTCCCGGCGCCCTTGTATGTGTGACGTGCGCTGTCCCGGCGCCCTTGTATGTGTGACGTGCGTTGTCCCGGCGCCCTTGTGTGTGTGACGTGCGCTGTCCCGGCGCCCTTGTGTGTGTGACGTGCGCTGTCCCGGCGCCCTTGTGTGTGTGACGTGCGCTGTCCCGGCGCCTTGGTGTGTGACGTGCGCTGTCCCGGCGCCCTTGTATGTGTGACGTGCGCTGTCCCGGCGCCCTTGTATGTGTGACGTGCGCTGTCCCGGCGCCCTTGTGTGTGTGACGTGCGCTGTCCCGGCGCCCTTGTATGTGTGACGTGTTCTGTCCCGGCGCCCTTGTGTGTGTGACGTGCGCTGTCCCGGCGCCCTTGTGTGTGTGACGTGCGCTGTCCCGGCGCCCTTGTGTGTGTGACGTGCGCTGTCCCGGCGCCCTTGTGTGTGTGACGTGCGCTGTCCCGGCGCACTCGACGGGCCGCGATGCGTGTGTGATTCGTGGCTGTATTTGACAGACAGAAGGCGATGAAGAGGTTACGAGTTCCTCCACTCGGAGAGCAGCAGTCCCCGTGGACAACCTTCAAAGTTGGCCTGTTCCTGGGCGCCTTCGTCGTTTTGGTGGCCGCGGTGGCCCTCACAGGTACGTACGGCGCGGTGGGGCCGGTGTGGTGTGGTGGGGTGGTGTGACATGTCAGGACCGGTCCAGTGTGGTGGGGTGGTGTGACATGTCAGGACCAGTTCAGTGTGGTGGGGTGGTGTGACATGTCAGGAGCGGTCCAGTGTGGTGGGGAGGTGTGACAGGACCGCTCCAGTAAGGTGGGGAGGTGTGACATGTCAGGAGCGGTCCAATTGTGGTCGGGAGGTGTGACAGGACCGGTCCAGTATGGTGGGAAGGTGTGACATGTCAGGACCGGTCCAGTATTGTGGGGCGGTTTAGCATGTTAGGACCGGTCCAGTCTTGTGGGGTGGTGTGACATGTCAGGACCGGTCCAGTATGGTGGGGTGGTGTGACATGTCAGGACCGGTCCAGTATGGTGGGGAGGTGTGACATGTCAGGACCGGTCCAGTATTGTGGGGCGGTTTAGCATGTTAGGACCGGTCCAGTATTGTGGGGCGGTTTGGCATGTCAGGACCGGCCCCGTAGGGCTGTTGTGGTGTTGTGGGGTTATTCCACTGCAGGGAGATTTTGTAGTATAATCTGGTATAATTATTATCGCCTGGAATATCAGTTAATCTGGCGAGGTGGAGTCGTCCGGCTATAGTGTCGCCCAAAGCACGACAGGGCACGTGTCGTTTGTTGGTGTCTGTTAGGTGCAGCGATATTCAGTGCAGAATGTGTCAGTGTGTAGGATGGTATGAGTTTCTCAATATGTGTAATTAGGCAGTTTGTGCAGTTATGTCTAGGAGTTATTTCACCAGGATGGACTGGAGCCCACCTACGCTGTTCCATAGCACTCCATCATCTCCAAAAGGAGGTAGCTTCCATGCAGGTGGGGTTTCAAGCGAGGATGACCGCTGACTTCGAAGGGAAGTTCCGGCAAATCCTGTCCCAATTGCTCCATCTCTACCACGCCACAGTTCTCTTCGTTCTGCCTGTTCCGAATATTCAGCTGATTGCCTCGTGGGGAGCGAAAGCGTCACTTGTTGAGGACACCGGCGTCGACATGTTGTGTTGTTGGCTGATGGCGGCCGCCGTTCTCAGCTGTGTTCCACACGGAGCGACACGACTGGTACACGGTGCTGCGGCTGTTCCGCGGCCCGTTCCACGTGACGCTCTTCATCTTCCTGATCGGCATCAACATCCACGGCTGGCGCTCGGCCGGCGTCAACCACGTGCTCATCTTCGAGCTGAACCCGCGCAGCCACCTGTCGGCGCAGGCGCTCATGGAGATCGCCGCCATCTTCGGCGTCATCTGGGCCATCATGGTGCTCTGCTTCCTCTACAGGTCAGGGTCACCTGGGGCTGCTACAGGTCAGGGTTGCGCGGGATTGCTTCGGGCCATTGTCACCAGGACACTGCTTCTTCTACAGGTCACTGTCGCCTAGGGCTGCTATAGGTCAGGGTCGCTTGAGACAGCTCCAGATCAGGGTCGCCCAAGGCTCTCCTTCCTTTGCATGTCAGGGTCACCTGGGGCTGCTGCAGATCAGTGTAGCCTGAGGGTCTGCTTCCTCTACAGGTCAGGATGATCTGGGACTTGGAGTCCCTTACGGGCCAGAATCATGTGGAACTGAAGCCCGAGGACCCTGAGGGGGCTGCTGCGTCTACGTCGCTTTAGCCTTCGTTCCCTGTCCAGGCCTGAGTTATCTGTAGCTCTGTTTTCCTCTACAGCTGAGGATATGCTGAGGCTGCTAGGTCCCCGGTCAGCTGTCTGGGTATGCTGTGTGTCGGATGTGTGTTTGTGTCGGGCAGCTGGCGACAGCTCAGGGTCAGGCGTACACTGATCGATCGGCCATTGTGTGTGTTTCAGCGACAGTCTCGGCATACCGCCCTACATCAACCCGCTCATTCTCACCGCCTTCATGATCGTGTTCCTGATCAACCCGACCAAGTCGCTGCGGCACGAGGCCAGGTTCTGGCTCCTCAAAATTGTGGTGCGTATGTGGCGAGGGTGCCGCTGTGTCCAGCACTGCCGCGCCGAGCCCGCGGCACACATGTAGCGCGTCAGCAAGTTGGAACCAACGGCAAACGTTAGAATATTGCCACGCAGGTGATGGGTTTCGTTATGAACATCAACTGTGCGGAAGTTAGGCATAATCGCTGTACCAGCAACGCCTTTGTGTGTGCGTGCGTTTGTTTCTTTTTGGGTGGGGCGGGGCGATTTGGTGGTGCTTTAGTGAGCTAACATAAGATTTGTCATGTCGCTATTAGGAGAATGGCTGGATCACTTCTGAATCGGGAGGCTCATGTTAGTCAGCGACCATGTTGGTAAGAGGACAACAGGAATCCAGCCGTGATTTTCTTCCCAACGAATGCCATATATTTTTCAATGAAGATTGCAAAATTGCCGTGTGCTGTGGATTAGAATGCATGCTGCAAAAACAAACGCCAAACATGGCCTTTGATTTCATTCATTGATTCATTGATTTCATTTCATGAAATCTACTGAACAAGGCTGGGATGATTGTACGATACACTCAGGTATGGGGAATTCCAAGTGGTTCTATGTTAAACTCGGAATATACTGGGGATCAAAAACATCATGGATTGGCCAATGTCCTCAATATATATATATATATATATATATATATATATATATATATATATATATATATATATATATATATAAAATGACACCCTTCCAACCAACTCAAAGGGAGACCAAATGGCAAAGCCTTTCCTCCATTCCAACAGAAGTATATCTACAAGACTTGGTATGGGAGGTAGGTCCGGCGCTTCTCTAACCTAACCTAACCTGCCTCGACAATTTCCTCGAGTGTGGACCTCCCAGTGTTCAAGTTCGCATAGAGGTAGCATTCACATTTCAAATAATGCACGATCATAATTTAATGGAGGTTCTCTTGGTCCACGCAGAATCGTTGTTCACTTCGTTAGGCGTACTCTAGTGTCATCTCGCATAGAACAGCTGAATTCAACACATTATTGTAACACCAAAATTCAATGAAGATATCTTTCAACTGAGGTCTCCAAAGGACCGCGCAACCAGCCTAAAATTGTGCTGCATTCAAAGTTATTTACCCGCTTGTGTAGGCCACACAGCACCCGGCCCTCTGCTGCCGATCCAATTGACAAGGCATACATCTAGGTATACTGGGATTCTTTTTTTGCCCTGCAGACTAAGCGGTGATGTCACCAATGTTCACTTATCTGGCATAGTGGCGATACCCTTATCTGGCATAGTGGCGACACACTTATCTGGCATAGTGGCGACACACTTATCTGGCATAGTGGCGACAGACGAGTTCGGTGATGAAACGCGACGAAGGCTCAACAGTAATAGCGAAGAGGCTGAATTGGTTTGCAGCAACTAGATCACCAAAGCACAACGACTATGGCGTGTTCAGTCCCCAGTGTGACTCTATAACTTCACGTTCCACAGCGGCTGGTATCGGATCAAACCAACAGGTTATGCCGCCAATAATATGAAATAGCATAATCTTTGTGTCATAGAATCGTTAATACTCTTCTGAAGTGGAACACAGGTCATTGCATTGTTAGTCTGGAATTTCATCTGGAGGTATGGTATAGTCAGCACTTTCTTCCCCGAAGTTGGCTTTGTCTATGTTTTATAACTGGGATGTAATATGATGTTTTAAAATGTAGCATTTCGTCGTTTCTTTACACCAGCTTTAAGCATTGCAAAGCGTTGCTGCTATTTCGCGTATCAACCGCTTTGTCACTTCAAAACAATGAATTTCAAATGTGTATTTTTTAATATAAAGTGTTAACATAGCAATAATCTATAACAAAATGCCACAATTCATTAGGTGTAAATAAAGGAAAACTTAATTAGTCACATTTTGTTCCCGAAACAAGAATCGCTAGTCCGAGGGAAAGTTAATCTCATTGTCCCATATTTGGTTGTTGCACGTCGATAAATATAGCTCGATGGAAATAAGGTATGTGCTGCACATGCGTGGTGTCAAATTGCCCGCTACTTCCCACACGTGTCTCCTTTGTACGTGATGCATATGCTTGGTGACAAATTGCCAGCTGTTTTCCCCTATATGATCAACATAGTCGATGCCCCCTAAAGCGAAAGTCAGCTGTTTCCCCAGGACCCAATATGACTCCCTTGCATGTGCTGCACATGTTGGTGACAAATTGCCTGCTGTTTCCCCGCCACCCATTATGACTCCCTTGTGCACATGGTATCCATTTTTTTTCACGATATGTAGCTCGAATGATTGCTGTTTGGTCTTGCGGGATGGCGACCGGTGTCTGGGTGGGATTTGTTCGGTGAGCGTCGGCCACATCCGATCGTACAATTTTAATCAGGAGGCAAGTATTCGCCCTAGTTTGATGTCCCGCCAGTGTGCTCGGCCGACCAGTTCCCGCCGCTGTGTCCCCACCTCGGGTCAGCTGACGCCAATCACGGGCGGAACACGAGCTCGTATGGCGACCCGAACGCTAACGTGCCAGAATGGCAGCAGCTCGCGCTGACCAGTCGTTAACGGAATGGGCTATCGACATTGGTTTCTCCTGTCAAAGCCGAACGTATTTCGAATCATTATCACATGCTCAGATCACGCGTGTAACTTAGTTGGTTGTGTCTTGAACGTGTCATAATGGCTGTGGACGTTTCACGTGACTGTCACACTGTCACGTGTCTGTTGCAGTGTCGTGTTTTGTGTGCGCCATTTTGCCACGTGGGCTTCGCCGATTTCTGGCTGGCCGACCAGATCAACAGTCTGGCCACGGTTCTGCAGGATCTCGACTTCATCGTCTGTTTCTACGTCACGCAGGCGGGCGAGTGGTCCGAGGTCAAAGGTACGCCCCGAGTCAGAAGCCGGGTTGCGATGGTTGGTGCCGCTGATGTGGGCGCCTCTTGCCGTGCTGGCTCACCCAGAGGTCTCGATCTTGTGCCGACCAGTGTTGTGGGGACGGCCTCTGTCGTGTGGCCAGTGTTGTTTTGGACGTATTGTCAGTGTCAGGATGTTGTATTTTGTGTGCACGATATTGTCTCGGGCAGATTGTCAGTGTCGGGAAGTCCCTCTCTTGTGTAGCGAGCCGTAGCCACGGCATGATATTTGGGGCCGATCGAAACACTAATTATGGTCAGTTGTTGCTCAATTTCATATCCAGAGGAGACATTCGCCAATTGCACTGCATGCGAATCATGTGAATGTCACTTCCCTATTTCGTGGGGCTGGTTGGTTATTGGTTTTACGACACGTCGATCGTTGAGTCATATGGTGTCGCCAATTTCACACGCCGATTAGCTGCGGGCGAAGGGTAGCGACAGGTGAGACTCGAATCCACAACCGTTTGATTGTGAGACGGGCAACTTACCCTAGACAACTCTTCCCCTATTTCGTGGGATTATCACAGACCCCCCACGCCTTTGGCCCATATATATCATTTCAGTCCCCTTGGTTGGAAGGTTCCTGCCGCATGTTAGACCAATTACCCATATGAAGCGACAAATACCCTCGATATATGGGGATTGATGCACCCACGACCGAAATAACTAGCATTTGTGTGCGGTTACTTTTGTACCATTATGGCCTTCCCACCATAGAGCTTCCAATAACCTGGTTAGAAATTTGGCAGCCTCAATCTATCTGTTGCAATTTGAATCACGGCAAGAGTAAGCTGAATCGGCACCAGCCAGCCCTTTACGTGCTCACGTTACAGGAGCATGTTGAGGACACGCTCGCTTCTAATTGCCCATTGTTACCCCGACTACCGAAGTTGTCGCTTGTTTCTGGGCACCATAAAAGTCCCAGGGGGATAACTTTCCATATAGAATTCCACCCAGCATTCCAGATAGCATTTCCACATTTCCCACGGGGATAACTTGCAAGCTGTGGTTTATGTTCTTCAGAAACTGGCATTCGGGAAGAAGTCGCGGCATTGCGGTCAGCGGGTGGTACAGAAATGCATTCCAATAATTGGTGGAATGCCTCGGCCGTCAGCCATGCTGGGATAGCTCCGGAGCTGTGCCGTGAGCCTATTACACCTGGCGTGCTGCTGTTTGTCTACCCCGCCTGAGGTGTTTCGGCCACGCCTGAGTTGTGTCCACTCCCCTGAGGTGTGTCCATTCCACCTGGGATGTATACCCCACCTGAGGTGTTTCTGCCACGCCTGAGTTGTGTCCACTCCCCTGAGGTGTGTCCATTCCACCTGGGATGTTGTCCATCCTACCTGGGATGTATACCCCACCTGAGGTGTTTCTGCCACGTCGTGAGTTGTGTCAACTCTCCTGAGGTGTGTCCATCCCACCTGGGATGTTGTCCATCCCACCTGGGATGTATACCCCACCTGAGGTGTTTCTGCCACGCCTGAGTTGTGTCCACTCCCCTGAGTTGTGTCCATCCCACCGGAGATGTATACCCCGCCCGAGGTGTTTCTGCCACGTCGTGAATTGTGTCCACTCCCCTGAGTTGTGTCCATCCCACCGGGGATGTATGCCCCGCCTGAGGTGTTTCTGCCACGTCGTGAGTTGTGTCCACTCCTCTGAGGTGTGTCCATTCCACCTGGGATGTTTTCCATCCCACCTGGGATGTATACCCAACCTGAGGTGTTTGGCTCACGTAATGCTTCCTTGTGTTGATACCTTTGCTTTGCTACCCCAACTGAGTTGTGTCTACTCCACCTGCGGTGTGTTCGCTTGGGGTGTGTCCACTCCACCTGAGGTGCGTTTTCCCCGTCTGAGGTCTGCCTCACCTGAAGTGTCTCGACTGAGGTGTGACCTCACCCAATGAATCGAGGTGCGTTCTCCACCTGAGGTAGACATGTACACCCACCTGAAGTAAACATGTACACCCACCTGAGGTAGACATGCACACCCACCTGATGTAGACATGTACACCCACCTGAGGTAGACATGTACACCCACCTGAGGTAGACATGCACGCCCATCTGAGGTGTGTCTGTCGTGGGAGGTGTGTGGCCACCGCGGCTGATGCGCGTGCACCGTGTTCTGGCCAGCAGAGGCGACGGCCGCCTACTCGTGCTTCTCGCCGGCGTTCGCGTCCCGGCTGGTGGTGTCGTGCCTGCCGGCGTGGTTCCGGTTCGCCCAGTGTCTGCGGCGGTATCGAGACACGCGCGAGGCGTTCCCGCACCTCGTCAACGCCGGAAAATACTCCACCTCATTTTTCAAGGTGGCGTTCGGCGCGCTCTACCAAACGCGTATGAGTGAGTTGCTTGTCGGAGAGGGAGGAGCTTGTGGAGGCAGCCGAAATCCGTGGAGGAGAAATCGCGGGGTTCCAGATAGCTGTGTTCAGTATAGCTACCGACATTCATTTACTTTAAGTTGGACTTTGCCCAATTCCGTAGCTTCCCTCCTCTAAGATGGCCTCACACGGTTTCCTTCTGTAAACAATCTCTGATATCTTGTGTTGACACTTGATGCTCGCTGAAATCTTGATAATTAGACCAGTGAGTCGTCAATAAAGGGGAAAATATGAAAATATGAAAATAATATGAGATGGGCGGTAATAGAGTGGGGGTCGGTGGCGTGGGAATATGACTTGGATGACCTGGAATCTGGAGTGAAAGAGTATGACTGGCTTCAGTTGCTGGTTAATGAAATGATGGGACACGATATAGCCATTGGAGATAGCCTGGAAATAGGTTGTGGGTTGAGAGCTAGGCGGGTCTCGGATAGAGATCGGTGTCGCATGTTTATGCGAGTATTATTTCTGTGATGTGCTCGTCTTGTGCGACGCGGTGTAGTGAGGCCAGGAAGTCAAATGGTCCGGCATGTTGTGACTTCTAGGGGTTTGAAGAGTTAGGTTGGTTTTGGTTTGGTGTCCCCACACTCGTCTGAGACGGGGGTGTGGTTACTTTGCACTGAGTTTTGTATATACTCATTGTTCTCATTCCCACTATACTGTTATCATGCAATTTTACCCAACTTATATATGTGTGTGTGTATGCATGTATGAATGTATGTATGTGTGCATGCATGCATGTATATATGCATATATGTATGTATATATATAGACACACATACATCATGGGCGCAAAATGACCCTAGATGTCGACGCGCCCCTAAACCCAAATCCACCACCACCACACATACATGTATGTATGTATGCATGCATGTATATATGTATATATATACACACAGGCATGTATGCATGCATATAAGCATATATATATATATATATATATATTTATGTTTATATATATATATATCCTTATCTATATCTGTGCCCAGCCTGTGTCTGACCACAAATGTAGATGGGTAATTCCATTGAACTTCAGTATATGCGCAGGCGCTACCGACGATTTTTTTTTGTCAGCGAGTGTCGCCTAATGTTTGTCACGTGTTTCAGATCAGTACGACTCGCCATTTGAAAACCCTTACTTTTATTTATACATCTGTAGTTTGCTCTTCAACTCAATATATACATACACATGGGATATCAAGATGGACTGGGGTTTGTTCGACAGTAGCGACGGCGACAACCGGTTCCTGCGTGAGGAGCTCGTCTACTCACTGCCGGTGAGTGACATTTCGGCTCCCGGTCCAGCTCGTGCCGTGGCAGCATCGGTAGCCCTGGCCGCCGTCAGACCCAGATATTGTACTGAAGCTATGCACACGCACACTCGCGCGCACACACCCACCCACACCCTCACGTCCACCAACACGCCCACCCACACGCCCACCCACACGCCCACCCACACGCCCACCCACACGCACGCCCAACCACACACCCACACACCCACACACTCACCCACACACTGTTGTGGTGACAGATGCACAAGTGTAGTGCTGTAACCGCAGGGGAGCTATCGCGGCGTCATGTGTGCGGGCGTAGTACTGTAACCGCAGATGTACTGTTGTGGCGGCAGGTGTACTACTTCGCCATAGTGGAGGACTTTGTGCTGCGGTTCTTCTGGTCGGTGGGTATGGTGATGTCGCTGCTGAGTCCTCAGGCATCGCCCGTCATCAATGTCATCGCGCCACCACTGGAGATATTCAGGCAAGTTGCCTCCTTACTGAGCGTCCAAACACCAGCCGTAACCAGCGATTGCCACCAGCCCCTCAGTCCCGCTCAGACCCACCATCCATTGGGGGGTATGAGCGACTGTCACCAGCCTCTCAGTCCCGCTCAGACCCACCATCCATTGGGGGGGGGTATGAGTGACTGTCACCAGCCCCTCAGTTCCGCTCAGACCCACCACCAATTTTAATCATCAAGGAAATTTAGATCGTTGATAAATATTGTCCCCTGCATAATGTATTGTGCACCTTGCAATATTTGGAGTATGGTGTAGACGTAAGGACACAAAACTTGAGGATTGTGGGTATAACTTATCCTCAACATAAAACCTTGGGGCACAGGCGATTTTTTATCACCTGATTCTGATGACGAGCACGTCCGTTGGACAGGGACTATTTGTCCCCAAACGACTGAAAGTGTGCCGATTGTTCTTCATGTTTTAGCAGAATAGCAGATTTGTAATTTTGCGAAAAGAACGCTATAGGTCATTTTCGGGATACCATGCATGCATTTTTGGATGAAATGTCAACTTTATGGCCCAGCATGGTCCATTTTTAGCCGGGAGGGCGTGGCTCAAATGCCCCTGGATCCGCCAGTTCTTGAGCACGACACAGTAAGCACCATTCTCAAGTGACCTTGGCTTTCAAAATACGTGCCAGTAAATATGGCCACTGACCACCGGGCTTCAAAAGCGGCTTCTTTTTAGACATACGTCAGGCCTGCCGGCGAGCCTGGCGTCATGCTGTTTTATATCCTTTCAGAAGATTCGTGTGGAACTTCTTCCGTCTAGAGAACGAGCACCTGAACAACTGCGGCAAATTCCGAGCCGTGCGCGACATTTCGGTGGCACCGATCGACGCCTCTGACCAGGCCGAGGTGAGCCAGCAGTGCCGTTAGTAGTGGGTCCTCAGAGCAGTCACAACTGCTGTTGTAGCCGGGCCGGCTGCAATACTCGTCAGCAGGAGTAACTTGAGGTATCGTAATTGCATCATCCGATTATGTGATGCATGCAGCTTGAAATGATAATTCAGGTCGCAGCAAAAAAACAAAACAAAAGAAACACTATTCCGATAAGTCAGTTGTTTAAACCGTCGGCCTGTATTAATCTCCCGCGCCCCGACAAAGCAGTTCGAGCCCCTTCACTCGCTCTCGTAGTCTTCGGGTGAAGTGTCGATTGTCGGCTGTCCCGGTGAGGCTGGAATGCGACGGCGGGGCGGCCGTGTCGGTCAGGGTTAAACTATTGGTTTTTCGTTAGGTGTGAGATGTCGAAACGGGCACCGAAGGATGTCGAAATTTGACATGGAATTAGTGTCAATTAAACTGCTTTTGATGTTTTTCCGACTCACGTTTGAGCAATGGTGTACGTACTTATGACTGTACATTTTTCATTTGCTTTGAGATTCATAATTTAAGAAGGGCTCCATTCAGGACAGGGATAAAATTACCTATGCTATAATTTGATATCGTACGCCATATCACATAGTTAATCCCTTTACCCAAAATTACGTTGCGATATGTCCGTGTGTCACTGTTCCTTATTAGGAGCATTGACACGATACGTATAGGCGAGATATTGCTAGAAAGGAGACACGAAGGCTTCAAAAGCACGCATCACGGAGCAGGATGTCGATACTTTTTGGAGAAGGATGTCGATTCAGTGTCCAGAAAGTGGTATTTTCCACCCTATTTGACGAATAATTGATCACTGGTGTCGGTGCATTGGCTGCACGCTAAACCCTCGGTCAAAACTAAACCCTCTTCTGCCGTTGATCTGGAATTCCCAAATCGGGTGGTGGGCCGATGAGTCACGAAACAATATTCTTTTTTAGAATGAGACCCTGGTCCGTAAACCAACTCCAACAAGCATTGAGACTAAATGTCTAAAATATATATTAAAATGCGTAACAACAATCCCCAGTTATGTCCTTGCTAGCTTCATGCGTACTGTCGCACTTATGCACGAACTATTATTGGAATTCGGATTAAACGCGATGTTGTATATAATAATTTCATTTACAAAGCTTCCCTTTATGGGTTAAGTTCGACATGCCAATCTTGTTGACAAAAAGAGTCGGTGGTCCATCTAGTCGCGGTTCTCTTCTGCTACCCTGTCAGGTAATCGGACGAAAGCTGCTAAATCTGTGGAAAAGGGATCCTTCCACACAGGACTCGGCCTAGAATAGCTACACATGAACACGGACAGGAGCATTATCCGCATCATGCGGAACACGTCAGAGTGGGGTGCTGACAGTCTGTGCGTACGTGCTTTCCAGCCGTGGCGGCGCTACACGTGTGCCGGCGCCGAACGTCGTCACCACGCACGTGGCAACACGACCGTCGACTGTGTGTGTGCAAACCCCCGACTGTCTAGTCCATCCACAAGTGCGGCCTTTCTTCGACCGTGCCAACCGTCTGTCCCCGTGTCTGGTCCACGTCATAGCAAACATTGCTAACCGTACGCTTGTTTTTGTGTTTATTTGGGTGATTCACGATGCACTTTGCACGATCACGGCTGATGGCGCCGCCCATACTGTTTCGTCGGTGGGCCGCGGGATAGGGAAATGTCCAGATGGACGTGAGTGTTGAACCCGGGACCTTTAGTACCCAGAGATTAATCAGTCGGCAATCGCCGTCCCTGCTAACCGTATACCGCGACCAATGCTGCCATCCACAGATCATTGTGGCACTGGCTGGAGCACTGCCGTCCGCAGATTATCCGCCGCTGGCGGGAGTGTTGCCGTCTGCAGATTATCCGCCGCTGGCGGGAGTGTTGCCGTCCGCAGATTATCCGCCGCTGGCGGGAGTGTTGCCGTCCGCAGATTATCCGCCGCTGACTGGAATGTTGCCGTCCGCAGATTATCCGCCGCTGGCGGGAGTGTTGCCGTCCGCAGATTATCCGCCGCTGACTGGAATGTTGCCGTCCGCAGATTATCCGCCACTGACGGGAGTATTGCCGTCCGCAGATTATCCGCCGCTGGCGGGAGTGTTGCCGTCCGCAGATGATCCGCCGCTGGCGGGAGCGTTGCCGTCCGCAGATTATCCGCCACTGGCGGGAGTGTTGCCGTCCGCAGATGATCCGCCGCTGGCGGGAGCGTTGCCGTCCGCAGATTATCCACCGCTGACTGGAATGTTGCCGTCCGCAGATCATACGCATGATGGACGAGGATAACGGCGTCATCAACCGTCGCAATCGACGGAAGCCGGGCGCCAACAAGCGTAAGGATGACCGCCGCCTGATGTTGGACGGCGACGAGCCGGACGAACAGACGTACCTGTCGGTAACCTCGGCCGACATCCGCGCCTGGTTCCGCAACTTGTCGGGCAGCGGGCGAGGCTCGCGCCAGCGCGCACAGCCCGCCCACTACCACCACACGGATACCTTCTCCTGATGCCGTCCACCCGACCTGGTCACCGCATGGACAGAGGCTGCTCTGTGGGACGTGTCAGTAACGTACGACAGGCTGCTCTGAAGGTGGCGGTAGCGCACGACAGAGGCTGCTCTGAAGGTGGCGGTAGCGCACGACAGAAGCTGACCTGCGGGTGGCGGTAGCTAAAGATGGAGCCCTCAGGGTGGCAGTAGCCCCGAAGACGTAAGCTGCTCTGCAGCGGCGATAGCCGACGGCAGAAGCTGCCCCGAATGCGGCGGTGGCACGCGACAGAAACTGTCGTGCAGGCGGCAAGAGCCGTTGACAGAGGCTTCCATGCACGCGGGCGGTGACTGCACACCGCACAGCGGTGCTGCCGGTAGCCACGTGCTGGTGTGCCGGTGTGATCAGTGGTCCGTGTGGGCAGAGAGTAGGGCTGTCGGCCACGCTGGCCAGTCTTCCACGATGTGATTCAGACCGTGTCGCGACGTCGTCCTGGCGCAGGCGATGGCCAAGTCGCTGCCGTATTGGCCGACACAGCCGTCTTGATGAATACCACGCCTGCCACCTGGTACAGTCGCCGGGCCATGTGGTAACCTGGTCACCTCTCCACCTGCCCATGGTCGCCTCTCCATGTGGTCACCTCTCCACCTGCCCATGGTCGCCTTCCATGTGGTCGCCTTCCGTGTGGTCACCTCTCCACCTGCCCATGGTCGCCTCTCCATGTGTCACCTTCTTTCACCCTCCACCTGCCCATGGTCGCCTTCCTCCTCTCCACCTGCCCTCCCTCTCCACCTGCCCATGGTCGCCTCTCCATTATCATCCATGGTCGCCTCTCCATTGGTCACCTCTCCCCTGCCCATGGTCGCCTCTCCATGTGGTCGCCTCTCCATGTGGTCACCTCTCCACCTGCCCATGGTCGCCTCTCCACCTGCCCATGATCGCCTCTCCATGTGGTCATCTCGCCACCTGGTCACCTCGTCACCTGGCTGCCCGGTCACCTCATCCGGTCACTTCGTCACTTCACCTGGTCATCTCGTCACCCTGGTCTGACCGACCGATCCCACCAGTAAGAAGCTCATCCTCTGATGGCAACCTGTCTGTACTTATGAACTTTTTCACGTGCCTGTGGGAAACCGAAAATTGACCTGTATGTAGCCCTGGCCCCATCTCACTTTGCACACATATACCTAGGCATATATATACATATATATATATATATATATATATATATATATATATATATATATATATATATATATATGTATATATATATATATATTATATATATATATTTATATATATATATATATGTATATATTTATATACATATATATATTTATATATAAATGTATACATCTATATATGTATATATCCGGTATGCAATTATCACCACTTGATGAACCCTTTCTCACCTCGAATCTTTATCACGTGGGGTTTTCTTCAAGTTGTTTCTTGTCTGTGCGAAGCCGATCACCCATTCACCCGGGAGGTTCCCGCCGGTATGTACGAAACCTCTGGCTTAAGGCATTGAAGCTCATACATTCTGTCCATGTGCTGATTGCTAGTTGTACCGGTGTATCCCGCGAGAGGGACCAGGGAATGTATTTCCTGGGATTTGCGCGTTTGTTTTTGTGTCGCGTCGTTCATTGACACTATATTTTCGTGTGCGAGATGATAGGGTGCAATATGTGGCTGTGCATTTAGTTCAGGATACTGCTTGTTTGATGAGTGTTTCAGAAAATCAGTGGCGTATCCAGGGGTTTGGAATTTAGTCGATTTTTGGAAGCTAGGTAAAAAGTGTCTGCGTATAATATGGTAGCGTCGGTGCACGCATCACTAAATTCGAAAATAATTAGATTTGTGAAGGGCGACCTCTTATGCGGGTTTTACGCGCGCTGGATTCTTTTTGCAGATTTTCCTTAAGTCACCGAGTTACACTTGATTCATGTGATGCGGAGGAGTTTGTTTGGAAAATTTGAGGCTCTGTCGCTGTATTGCGATTAATGGAACATTCTGGGTGGTAAAATTAGCTAATAGGCACAAGGTTCGTATACATAATTTGAAGTGAACCATTTCGGGAAACTTTTGGAATATTTTAGCGCTTTTTTCTTCGTGTCATGTAAATGATTCGCTAGTGGTGCCAGGAGGTAATCAGATGGTAATTTGCAAAGGTTTCAGGGAGGGGCGTCACCCGTACACGTTTCAGCTGAAAACCGTCCCCGGTCTCTCCGTCTCATCCTGTTAAGTTACGACATAGACTATTCACCTTGCCCCTGCAATGTTCTCCAACATGTTGGTCGCTGTCTCTGAGTGCGTGCTTCCGTGCCGCCGGTCACGGAATTTGCTGGCTACTGCTGTCCCTTGTCCTAGCATCCATAGCTCGAGACTCGTGACTCGCCACCTTGACCTATTTCCGGCATTGATCGGTCGGCGCGGAACCAATGGAAGCATTCCTAATCGTAGACGTACTGACCTTGTATTCAGCGTTCCCATGAATACAAAATCTCCTTCACCACCACCACAGCCGTAGTCGCTGCGCCGCTCCACCACCTCAGACAGTTGTCGCCAAGACCAGCCGTCGCCCCAGGGGCAGGGGGCAGACCTGTATGGGTGCTGGGCCCAACGCACTCTGAGTAATCAGGACTTGGCATGTTATGCTGATGTGTGTGGCTAACATGGGACTGACGTGGGGCTGATGTGGTGCTGACACGTGACGTTAGCACCTGATGTGGGCATTTCGCCACGTAGCATTGCCTAGGTCGGTGTTGTGCAGCTCGGTGTGTTTGTGTGCATCTGAGTGGGTGTGTATGTGTGTGTGTGTGTGTGTGTGTGTTGCCGTGTGTATGTGGTCCGAGAGGCCAAGCCAGACCGGACAAGTAGCGGAGACACGTCGTGATGACAAGGTCACTGATGGGGCTTTCGCGCCGCTATCAGACAAGTGGTACTTCTTAGGCTCCGCCAGTGCATGCAAGTCTCTCGGCACACTCCTCGGTCCACACTGGTGACTCGGAGGGCGACTCTCGCTGCACCATTCCCCCGGCACACTCCGCCGTCTATGCTACTGTTTCGGCACCCGCCTCTGTCTACTCCAGTCCTTCGGCACACCTTGGCCATTTGGCGAGCCAAGGTTTCAGGCTCGATGTTCGCATTGTGTGCAACTGCGTATTCTTCTGGGACCTCGTGTAAAATAACGTACCACTGGCTTTCAGCAATGAACTGGAACGCTGCTGGACTTGACCAAGTGTTGACACAGTAGCCGTTATGTATCGGGCTGCCGCAATAAGAAGCGTTACCGCATTGAATTGATCTGCAGAATGTGTAAGGTGTTTCCGCATACCCTTCAGCTTAATTTGATACTCCTCCAGCGCATATTGCTATCCGATACCGTTTTCATTTGCATGCAACCAGGCTAATGTCATATCCTGTTATGCGAAACAGGCGTCGTGAAGTGCGGCCGCAACTCACCAGTTCACCAATCGTGTGACGTAGTATTGTATCCTGACGCAATGCAGCGTATCATTGTGAGGAATTATAATGCATTATCGCGGTACAACCCAGCGTGTTGTTGTGGCGTTGCCATGAACGAAAGACCACCTGACGTGTCTGTGATATACTTCGGCCTGCCTGCTAGTCACACGTGTGCTTCTGCCCCCCTCATTTCGGCAACACCTGTGTGGGTGCCGCGTGCCGCTTATGTCCCGCGTCTGTGTCCCTGATCCGGCCATCTGAGCCACGTGTCTGCTGACAGCTGCACTTGAGGTGCGTCTCCCTTGGTTACCCGATAAGATATTGACACGCGGAATGCCGACACGCTTAGGATCGATCGCAAAATAGCGACACGCAAAGCATCGACACAAAATTATTAAGCATAGACATGCAAAATATCCATCAACAAAATATATATTGTTAAAATAAATAAATCTTGTTTTCATATCGTTGAGGAAGACCCCTTCGTAGATGTATCTAAACTTCCGTAAGGTTCGCAGAAAATCCACTTAGGTATGCACATTGTACGTACCTATTGGTAACGTCATCTTCAGGGACATTCTCCATTGACAGTAGACTAGGTCAGGGATCTTAGCCGTTAGATCTGGGTGCCATCTACCAACTTGAATATGACCAGGGAAACGCCACAGGGCAAGCACCTGCTCGTAAATTGAGTCAAAAGTGACTGATCTGGCACACCAGCCTCACTCACGTGACTGCGGCCGTGCGGAAGACAGGTGGAATTTCCAGACCAAAAGTTCGTCGATATTGACCCGATGTGAAGCAAATGTGTGCTTCTTCATAGCTAGTTCTAGGCTGCATTGGTGCCTTACTTCTTCGGCGGCGCACATATTAGAGGCTGTGTGGGGGGGAGGGGGTGAACCTCCCGCGATTGACAGGATGCCACCCACCCTGCTCGGCACGGTTGTGTGTGTGCGTGGGGGAGGAGGGCGGTGGACCTCTGGCGGATCGACAGTGATCCACCCACCATGTTCGGCATGTTATCAGCAGGGTATCGAGCCAGACGCGGATAAGCATACTAAGCGCATCAATCACAGCGGTAGCTCAGTTGATAGAACGTCGGATTCTTGATCGCGAGAGTGTGGGTTCGAATCTCACAACCGACGGCACTGCCGGGTCCGCCCGCGACCAATTTGCGGGAGAGGCTGGCGACGCTATATGACAGCGGTTGAATGCGTTGCAAAAGAATTCCCTCGCCCTTAGCTGAGCCGGGAGGAGGAGGCGAATAGGAAACTACGGACATTTTCAATTAGACATTGCTTGGGTTGGTATTTTTATATTTCCTCATTCGATATTTTGTGAATTTGTACTTTGCTGAGTCATTACTTTGCAAGTCGATGGGTCGTTACCTCAGCTTTCGGTATTTAGCGGTGTCAATGTTTTGCTGGGTCCATAATTTATGTATCGGTATTCGGCGTGTCGATGTCTTGTGTCATCGTTTCTGTTCCCAGCCTTGTGCGCAGGTGGAAGGCTGGTCCGTGTGTTGTTGACTGTGTGTGTATGTCTTGGGGTGGGGCGAACCAATGTTTTATTTCGGTGTGTGTCCGCCGTCTGTGCGTTGGGTGGTCCTGGTTTTATCGGCTACGCATGTGTGTCTTTGGGTGAGGACTGGTCGATATTTTATGGGTTCGCATCTGCATCTGCTTGGAAGCTAATGCGTGTGTTGTCCGGTATGTCTACATGTCTCTTGGTGGAGCTAGTTGGTGTGCTATTATTTGAAAAGTAAATGTATTCCGGATGTTTGCTGAGATGGCTTTTTGTGGACTAGGGCTACTCTTTTCAGATAGTGGCTGTCGAGTGTATCATGACCTCACCATCTGATGTTTGAATCACGATTCGACGGCAGAATTTGATCCGATGGCTTGACGTGCGCACCAATGTTCCGAATCAGCCGCCTGGGCCCTATCTTGTTCGTTGGCAGCCAGCCCAGTCAGCTGATGGTTGGATTTGAGCTTGCGCGGCGACCCGAGCCCTCCTATCTGGACGGGAGAGACCAGCGCAGGCCGGCTCTGTACCGACTCAGCTGTCTATGTTGCACAGCTGGTGACATGGGGCCGGGACTGGTGACATGGGGCGGGGGATGAGGGCCTGGTCTGGTGACATGGGGCGAGGGCCGGGTCTGGTGACATGGGACGAGGGCCTGGTCTGGTGACATGGGGCGAGGGCCGGGTCTGGTGACATGGGGCGGAGACTGGGACTAGTGACATGGGGCGAGGGCCGGGTCTAGTGACAGGGTGAGGGCCGGGTCTGGTGACATGGGGCGGGACTGTGACTGGTGACAGTGGGGCGAGGGCCGGGTTGGTGACATGGGGCGAGGGCCGGCTGGGACTGGGGGGCTGGGACTAGTGACATGGGGCGAGGGCCGGGTATGGTGACATGGGGCGGAGACTGGGACTAGTGACATGGGGCGAGGGCCGGGTCTGGTGACATGGGGCGAGGGCCGGGTCTGGTGACATAGGGCGAGGGCCGGGTCTAGTAACAGGGCGAGGGCCGGGTCTGGTGACATGGGGGGGGTACGTTGGCGGGGCCGGGTCTGGTGACATAGGGCGAGGGCCGGGTCTAGTAACAGGGCGAGGGCCGGGTCTGGTGACATGGGGTGGAGACTGGGACTAGTGACATGGAATGGGGGCCGAGTCTGGTGATATAGGGCGAGGGCCGGGTCCGGTGACATGGGGCAGAGCCGGGCCTGGTGAGCTGACCGTGTTGTACGTGTGTAGCGGCGGTTGGCCCGGTGCCAAGATGCTCCACCAGTACAAGTCCCGGCCTCTGGCTGGGCGGCGCTTAGCCTGACCTGTCGGAATCGAACCGTACAGCCTTTGGTCTTTGTCTTCGTCCTTCAAGTGTTGCTGTCCGATCTTGAAGTGTTGCTGTAATGCTGATATTTTGGAGTTATTTACGTTTATTTATGTCATAGTATATGAATCTTAGACAGACATACATAAATGTATGCATGCACGCAAACAAACGTACACATATACATGCATCGATGCGTACGTACACTGCAATCGCTACCCTGGCGTATTGGATTAGTATTGTGCAACATGAGATATGCGCTTTGTATTCTATGATGGTGCCATTGAATTGTAGCCAATGTCGAGTTTTGGAATGTGCCAGAGTCACGTTATTGGCCGCATTTAAGCTTGAAATATATCTGGCCAATATGTCATGACATGCATTATTGTGCTCAGCCGCAAATGGCTAAGCACAGCAATTTGAACTAGCAATGCAGCATTCCAAGGATAGTTGTCTGGTAAGTGGTCTCTGGTGTGGTTATAGTGACTAGTGCTTAAATGTGCATACAGCATGTGCTTGGCTTTATTATGCCAGTCTGCGACGTCTTCGTCCGTGCAGGTGGTTGTTGCATCCAAGAGTGACGTCCTCACCATTGCAGGTGGTTGTTGCATCCCACGGTTTTTTTGGGGGGTGGGGTCACGGAGAAATTGTACGCATCTGTGCGCTGCCGCTTGGCATATCTTATTGTGGATCCTTTGCCGACCAGTATGATTCCCCTGATGTCAGTATTGCCCCCTTCTCAGTATCAGTGTGGTCCTCCCCGGGGCCAGTGTGGTTCTCTTCATTGTGAGTATGGCCCACCTCAATGGTTCTCAGTGTCGGCATGTTACTCAATAGTCAATAGTTCTCCTCGGTGTCAGTATGGTTCTCCTCAATGACTTACCTCTGTGTCAGTGTGGCCAGTCTCAGTCAGTTTGGTTACGCCTGGTGTCAGTGCGAATGGGCGCTGTATAACCACTGCAGTTGATGCGCCCTAAATCTCTAATAACGAACCAGTGTCAGTATGACCCTCCATGGCGCCAGTATGGCCCTCCTCTGTGTCGGTATGGTCGTGCAGGTAGATTCCCACGGATAGTAATGACGAAGCGCAGTGTCACATACCGTGGCATCATGGAAGTTGTAGCAGTGTTTTGTGTTCTCTCCTAGTGTGTGTTGGGCGACCTGGAATACCGTACGGTAATACAGCTGTGCACCACGTACAGTCGAACGGATGGGGGTTCTACACCTCCCCCTCACCCCCACCCACTCGTCACTCGACAGTACAAACCCATAAGTATTGATACTGGCAGTCAACTTTAGGAGCATGCTATCATTACTGCCACATGGGTTCGATTATTGAATTGATTTGCGTGCGGTTGGTAACATGGAACACACTCAAGCCGTTGTACTTCGTTGCTCCACGTGCGTGTTTTATTGAGTTCAATTTGCTCTGTTCGGCGACCTTGGTTGTGTGCAACAGACCATTTAACCTGCACAATCACAACCCGTGCTTGGTTATTGTGTGCATGCTTGGGTGTTTATTCTGGTTGTAGCCCTCGGGCTTCTCGGTGTTGTCCACATGGTCCCTTGTTCACCAATGTGTATCTTGAAAGCTAACAGTTGCGAAATGGATATTTTTGCGACGCAATTAACATAGAATCAGATCTGATGTGCTTTTGTTTTGTGTGTATGAGGTAGATGCTTAATCAGTTGTCATCTTGGGGCATGGTAGCAATGTGTATCGGAGCTATTCGAGGGCCGTGTGTCATTATAAAATTAGCTGGAAGCCTATCATAGACAGTCACCCGTCCGACATAGGTTTGTACCGTCCCAGCAGCTCAGCATATGGTCGCACCGTTCCAGCGCCACTACATGTGGTCTCACCATCCCAGCACCGCTGCATATGGTCTCACCCTCCTAGCACCGCTGCATATGGTCCCACCGTTTCAGCACCGTTACATATGGTCTCACCATCCCAGCACCGCTGCATATGGTTTCACCATCCCAGTACCGCTGCATATGGTCTCACCATCCCAGCACCGCTACATATAGTCCGACTGTTCCATCACCACTGCATATATGAATGGCACGACACAACGTTATATAAAATGAATGCGATAACCTACATACCAATGGATTATTATTTTACGGCGATGTTTCGTGCAGTTTATAATGCAGCATAATAGCTGGAAGTAAGTGTACCGTTTGGCAGTGTTGTGACTGTTACACTAGCACTCGCCTGTTGACCGGCCTTCTGGCCGGCGTCGACACGCTCGGCTGCCCGCTCACTTCCTCTGCCTGTATGCATGTGTGTTGGTGTTTGTGCGTGTGCATGTGTGCGCGTGTGTGTAATGTATATGAATGTGTGACAGAGCGGAACGATGAGCTGGTGTCGCCTGTCTGCTTGTTTACTGGGTGGTTATCGACGCACTTTATGTTATGCACGATCACTGCAAATGGCGCCGCCCACACTGTTTCGCCGGTTGGCCGCGGAATTTGGAAATGGCTCGAGTGGTGCAAGTGTTGAACCCGGTACATTTGGTACCCATAGCTCAACACCTTAACCAGTCGGTCAACCCCCCCCCCCGAGGTCGCCTGCTGTCTGCGTAACAGACGTGCCGCTGCTGCAGAATGGGGCATGGAGAGGAACCTGCTGCAGCTGGCTCGCAGCTTCACGCTGCCTCCCCTGCTGGATATGACCGTGTCGCGCACCACCGGCGCCTCATCGGCACCGCTGCCGCCGCAGTCGCTGCCGCCGCAGTCGCCGCCGCTGCCGCTCATACGCTCGTCGCCCACAAGTCAGCTCGGAGTCGAGCTGGGCCATCTACACGCCAAGCTCTCGTGAGGCGTGTCACGATTGTCTGGCCCGCCGCCACGACCTCACAGAGGTGACCCCACGGCCTCCCGACCCGCCGCCAAGGCCTCCCAGAGCCATCCTCACGGTCTCCCGACCCGCCGCCAAGGCCTCCCAGAGCCATCCTCATGATCTCCCGACCCGCCGCCACGGCCTCCCAGAGCCATCCTCATGATCTCCCGACCCGCCGCCACGGCCTCCCAGAGCCATCCTCATGATCTCCCGACCCGCCGTCACGGCCTCCCAGAGCCATCCTCATTGTCTCCAGACCCGCCGCCAAGGCCTCCCAGTCATCCTCATGATCTCCCGACCCGCCGCCACGGTCCTCGGGTGTACTCCACGGTCTCCCGACCCGCCGCCATGGTTTCCAGTCATCCCCAGGGTCCCGTGACGTGCGCCACAGTTTCCTAACACGCAGTCACACGCGATGCAGTGGCGATACAGGCGCAGCAGGCGGCGCCGTGCGTCGACTGCCGTTTGGCCTGCGACCCATAGTCGGGTGCGGCTTGCTCTGGACAGTGGCGGACCCGTCCTGTGGAGCCGTGGACTTCCAGTTGGCTTGTTCGTAAACGTCTCACGTTGATACTGCTGTACACGGCCGGCGGCGTAAGTCAGTGGCAGGCGTGTCGACAGCCAGGTGCCAGTCATGTTGGCTGGTGTCCCGTGCTGTGTTTGTGCAGACTGCGGACGGCGTGCCATGCGCCGGCAGCTCCCACGCCGCCGGGGCGTGGGTGTTGCCTGGTGCAGTGGGGTATTGCACGGTCCGTCGGCAGTCCCGTGCTGCACTTGTGCCAGGAGTAGCTGACAATGAGCAGAGCTTGCCGCAGCCTTGTCACGGGCGCATGACTTGGCGAGGTCGGATGGCGTTGCAGAGCTGTGCGTCACATTCCTTAGACATTCCTAGAGTTTTATTGGAGCCGCCAGGGCTGCTGTGATCTTTATTGAGCTGACAATCAGTGGTGCTGGAGTGCTGGCTCAGCACGTAGCTAAGATTGACACGAGATCATCGGTGGTAGCGGTCCCGCGTCTGCGTGACTCGGTAATGACGATTAGGTTTTCAGGAGGTAGGAAATGTCCCTGTCGATGTGGTATTGCGGTGTGATCGCTGTTTTGCTGGGCGGTCCATCCGCCCCGTTGATTTAGACATTGATCGTTGTGCGACTGAGATTATCAGATATTTGATAATGATACTCAGCAGCTAATGGCTTCCAGCTACTCGTTTGTTATTCATGTGTCAGTATGTGGACCGAGCCCGTCGTATAATGCTCGCTTGCCGGAATGATTGAACGTGGCTGGGAAACACCATTTTCAGCCGATCGCGGTATCCGGCCCCATGCGCCCGTATAAAATACTCGACCAGCTGGGTACAGCGATCCCAAGGCATCTAGCAGAATAGCAATGGCTGTGGAGAGTGTCAATATATGAACGGAAGGCTGCCGGCTGACCTGTCGGCTGTCGACAGTTCCCCGTGTCGGCACGCGGAAAGGTGCGACATATTTTAGAGCCGGCCGCACGCTCTGTGGTTCACTCGGTTGAAGATGGGTCTGCCAGTTTGTTCACAATGGGGTTCTTTGTGTCGCATTACGCTACACATGCGGTGCAAATGCACTAATCCAGTGATTATACGTACTCTGCGTCAATGACAAACTGCGCTGGTGCCAAAATGACGGCGGAGGTGCACATTTGACTGGCTCTGGGTGATTAAATTTCTGTGAACAGAGAGCTAAACAATTTGCGACTATCGCGTGACCCGAGGGCCGTCGTGGCCAACGTTCCAAGTTCTGTACACAGCCATCATTTGGTACAGTTGACTCCATCGCCTGTGTCGGTGAAGGCTGGTCAGGTTCCCCTCCCACACCCCTGCGGTGGCAGACCGAAACTCCACAGAAGCCTGAGTGGCGGATTTATAGCTGAATGGTGAGCTTCGCCAACCGGTTGCATGCATGGGAGAGTGTAGGTGTTCCTCCTCGGCGCCGTTTCTAAATTAACTCCAATAGCATCTGATACTTAGACTACTGATGAGCTTGTTCACCAGTTTCGTTCTTTTTTAGTCAGCTGATCAGTGATATGCTGTGAGGAATGCGTACTATCGTGCAATTGGAGGAAACTACTGAAGTAACAAATGAAGTGCTCAAATATTCAAGCATCAATGAACATGGAACGCGGAGTAATGGAGCAAGACTCGTTTCCTCGCCGTCCCCCTCCTTTTTCGCCGACCCACGGACAATTGAATTGTCCGCTTGCTTGTGAAACATGTATTTTTAATCAATACAGAGGATTGTGTAGGTGAGCAATTTTTAATCAATTCAGATTGACGGCGCATAGTTCAAATCGTTCCTAGTTAAGACGGGAGTTCGTGAAACATCTGGATTCTCCGAATGTGAAGTCTTCAGTAATATAACAGGCTACGAAGATTGAATCCACCATCCAGATGCGCAGCTTTAAATATGTAGGGCTGCACGTGTGCATGAAGAAGAGCAACTATAATTTCATGTAGCCAATGACCACGGGACATCACCAGGCGTCTCGGCCCGACAGGATGGCTTTAACTGCTGTCCAGGGCTACTTCACCCAGCCCCTGGCGACCCCCTTACACAGTCCCAGCGTCCCACTGGGCCAAAGGCCACAATCGGGGGGGGGGGGGTACGGCTCACCTGCCTTCTGCCTTATGTGGTGATGCTTTTGTCAACATCTTGAGGACGGATTCTAACAGCCTTCCGTTTCGACTGGAGCAACATCTGCCGGAGGTCATGCGGCGACAGCGTCACTGCTCTCAGCAGTATTTCAACGTGTCACATCAGTGGCTTCCCAGAAACGAGACGCGACGCAATTCCAGCATCTGACTCGAAGAATCGTTCAGATCCGCCTGAAAGATTATCGGAATGCTGAACTACACTCCAACGACCGCAGCACCGTATTACCAACATATTTCGGGGAACGTGGTCCGCGATCACACCCTCCACGTCCCGCCTCGTCTCTCCGTCGGACTCGGGTAGAACAGTTGGAGGCCGCCACTCTCGCACGCCGCAAACCAGAACAGCGCACACGCCGGCGACAGACGGTAGCCGGCCGCCGAAGCGCTCACACGTCGTCTCTGATGACCACGCCGAACATGTCCCTGAGCAGGAGTCCGCGGCCGGCGGCGGGCACCTCGTGGGCGGGCGGCGCGCCCACCAGCCGGCCGCCGTCGCAGTAGAGGTAGGGCAGCCGCAGCACCCAGTAGGCGCCGGCCGTCAGCTCCACCGGCGACTGGCAGCCGGTGACGAACGTGGCGCCGTCGGCCGCCTCCGGCTGCACGCGCGGCTCCAGCGTCACGCGCACCGACGACTTGGGCGTCACCACGTGGACGCGCATCAGCTGGCCCACGAACGGCTTCAGCTGTTTGCTGTCGGCACCGGGCGGGCGGTGCGCGTGAGAAATGACAGGCCTGGTCGGGTCAAGTATCCCCTCTGGGCATAAATTCCCGGACATCGCTCGATGTGAATCACCGAATTGAGGTTTAATAAATGCAACTGATGCCAACAGGAAAATCGGAGATTAGCATATACGTATAATTTTTATGGGATAACTTGCATACAATCGCTGGAAATCAGATGCTGGAACAGCAAAACAGGTACGCATTGCGATTGAACTATATGTTTACATCTATATGTATGAATTAGCCAAATCACTTCACGTATTGGCAAATCATACAGAGCGTCATCAAAGTTATATCAGACCATGGACATTTATCATAGTTCTCAGGACATCTGAATTAAGCATGTCATTCACGCCCTACCACGTACGGTTCCACAATCCTGTGATCAATTTATCATCAGTGCATATAATTGGCCGAGTGTAACACATACCTGCACGGGCAGTTGAAGAAGAGTGGCATGTCGCTGTTGGCCACGACAGACGCGCTCTCCTTGACCTGCGCTGACCCCATGACCTTCATGACACGATCCGGCAGTGATAATGTGAACCGATGACCTCGTGGGCACTCGTACTCGAACCCGATGAACACCTTCGCGTATATGTCGTATGTGTCTGGAAACAGTGCAATATTAAAACTGTGTCAAGAGTTCAAAAGTGTCACGTTGCTTTCCGGGAGCATTTTAACGTAGGATCAATTTGTTCCTGTTGATATGACACATTATTAATCTGGACTTCAGAGAAAATCGGCTGAATTAGTGGTATATAGCGGCATTAAAATGGTTGACAGCAAGCCGGTCAGGCAGTTATGTGTAGAGGAAATATTCGTCTGGTGGAAGAGGGGAGGGGAGGCAGACTTGCGGTGAAAAGTAGCATCACGTTTGATTTCCTTCCCAGGTACACTTTCTTGTGGACTGGGAAGGAAATCAAATGCGATCAGGAATCAAATGCGAAAGGAAATCTTGAGGCTGATCTTTTCATACTATTATCATATGGTTAATGACTCGGGTTAAACATATTCGGAAAATGACTCCTGTCTTCCCCTGTTCGTGCGACCATGCTCGAGGGGCGCAATATGACCACAGCAGTCGGCGCGCCCTAAAGCCCTAATACCTAACTAACTGACCATGATCGAGGGCACTAGACGCACTATACGAATTCCTCTCTTCTAGATCACTTAATACTTTAGGGACGACGTATTTGCTCAACCTTCGGTCGCTGATTATGGGCGAGGTTGACGCGTTCCCGGTGTTACTGGATCACCATATTTTGCTTCTTGTCATTGGGATGGAATTACTTCACATAAATGCGCCCAGATTTATGCCTCAAGCTTCTGCGGCGATTCTTTGCTTCCTTTGTCATCACCATTGCCGATGTGAGTGGTGAGACACATCAAGTGAAGTGAAATGTATACAGACTATGGAACTTGCACGGTGTGAGGAACATTCTCTTGGAAGAGTGGCCTCACCTGTAACATTGGTAGGACTACCGACCTTTTCTTTTAATGTAACGCTTTCCGGTGTCTTGCTTTTCGGTTTTCATCCTCAGCTCCCATGGCAACAAGTAGTTGGAACCCTAAAAATACGAGCGACACTAGTAATACGGAGACAGCCATCACCCGCACTGATAGTTACTTCTGGAGGGGTCTAGGCCTAATCCAGGTGGAAATAGTGAATACACAAAATAGGCAATATTCCCGGGTTAATCATTTCAGCACATAGTATATCTTATACGGCAGTTAGTCAGGGGATGAGGAGCAATTAAAATAGAATGACTAACGAATAATTGACTACATAAATTAGAGTGCGGTTGCAGTGCCATAGCTGGGGTTTCTATAAGGAACGACGGCAGGTTATACAGGGGACATAGTTAAGAAATAACGGAATGGAAGCGCCTTCGTGCGTTCGAACGGGCTTTCATGGAGAACACATCATTTTCAAAAACAATACAATGATTCGATGCCTCTTTTTTAGCTGTGCAATCGTGTCACCAGTTCCCAAGCAATTTGCCAGCTCGCCTAGCTGCGAGGAGGATTATCACCATGGGGGACGGCACATTGCAGGAGGAATGTGCCAGCATTGCAGTGCCAGAGTTGCATCCGGTAGCGTCAGGGCCACCTGGGGCAGGACCCCCACCAGTGGTCATTAGCACACGGAGCACCAGAGTCAGAGACGGAGAAGCGTTGCCAGTAGCAGATAAAGAGGTAGAGGCGACCAGGATACACTCAGTCACAGCGGCACCTTTCCAGAAGTTCGGTAGTCTCAGAAACGCCCCTAGTAGCCTCAGGACACATCGAGTCTGACCGAGAAACTGACTCATCTGTCATCTTTCCTTCCAGTTGCTTCCACGGAAAGGCAACACCGAAATATACCCGCTCCTTGAGGTAGGGAAGCTGGCGACGACAGACAACAGCATGCCGTGTGTCGGGTCGGTATCGCTTCCTCTCGACGACCCTCTTAGCACCGACCGGAAGCCTCTTACAGTGCTTAGCGACCCTCAATTCACTAGGACCCACAATCGATATTGGTCTTCGTTTGCGAGGCGGCGCCACTCTGGACACCGTCGTAATGCCGAGCCACAGGGCCATGCCAGCTGCACATTCTGCACCGGTGTCGAGCCCCCGCGCGCGAGCTAATGACTTAGACACACAGCATGGCATACCGAATAATGAGCACGGGCTTCAGACGCAATATACCGCGTCACAGTACCTCAGAAAGCACACCCGCGTACGGTACATCAGTTCTCTGGAGACGCCCGCTCATGGACGTCTTATGAAAACGCCTGAAGAAACCAGCTAAGGGAATGGCGCGACTAATGTGCACGCTTACCTGAAGAAAGCCGCTCAACCCGATGGAATGTGAATACAGCGACGACTGTCCCAAACAGACCAGACTAAAGCTGGGGTATTCGGGCAACAGGTGGCTCGGTGTGGTGGTGGTGACCATCCCATCCAGGTATTCCTCGGTCGATGGCAGTATCTCCGGCTTCTTTTGTCCGTCTGCAGCGCACATGGATAGAACTTCATTGCAAAAGTGTGCCACCATCCGTCACTTGAAGCAAAACGTGTACACTTGGCCAGTTATACCGCAGCATCATAGTCTAAGTATCCGACGGGGCTAACAAGAACTTACCTTTCAATGGATTGTTACGCCCAAGAAATTGGCGTAAATATATGCCAGTGATGGACGTCTTTCTGATGCCTTTTCTGTACTGTGGATCAACTATCCAGGAGAATAATTCATGCAAATACATTCTCGTCACGTGATCGATAATCCTTTTCATAACGATCGTCACACCTGCAGCAATGGATGGCCGGAAGGCCACGAATCTGATGGGCCTGTGACGCGCATTTGGAAGGGTTTATCGCAGAGATCAGGTGCACACCCGTTGACCGGTCCTTGACCAGCGTAACAGTTACGCAGAATCTGATGTAAATACGCATAGGATATGGCTGCGTGTGAAACTCTCATCACAGAATACTCTTCCGGTCAGCGAATGGGAGACGTGCAAGTGGCATGAACCCCCTGCTAATGCAACCATCAGTACATATGAAGGAAGAACACATAGCCTGTTAACAGATCTAATCCACGAATCAGCAAATCTGGCGGCACATATATTCAGTTAATTTCAGGGCAATAATGTTCAGGGCAACAATTCAATTAATCCCATTTGCTGTTCCATCACAACCAGCATACACATCGTGGCTCGCAGCATGCAGAACAAGTTAATAGCGCAATTTTGCTCGCTCTATTCCCACTTATAGATACGCCCGTAACATTCACCATGTGGTGCTTACCCAGATGCACCGACCGTTAACACATAGTCGGTGCACAAGTGAAAGTTGGCGGCGATGCAATCGGAGCGGCTTCCGTGGGTTATTGGTTATTGCTTAAAATAAAATCATCAGGTAGAAAACAGGTATTTAACAGGAGACACCATCCGACTCACTCATCGAATTCTGCGAAATTGCAACTACACAGTTCAGCAGTGTTCTCTGTGAAGCATTGAAGAGCCCCAGCGAAGCCCTTATTCTAACGCACATGCATCCAATGCCAAAGGAGAAGGCACTCGACAATTTCTGGTTTGGGAAGATGGTTATTGTCCACTACACATGCCATTTTACCCACAACCTGTTCTCATCCGGAAAACTGTTGAAGATAGCATAGATCCCGACTTTCCTGTACAGAGGGCTAGTCGTCTACAAACATCATGCGTGGCACCACAGACCATCCACGGACTGAGATGTTCCATTTTCAAGGGATCCCACTTCTCCCATTTGAGAGCTCTATTTCCTCACGAATGAGCCTGATTTTTGTATGAGGGTACGAGGATTCTATGACGAGGTTAGCATGCGCTGACATATTCTGATCCAACTCACGGTATAAAATCGATTGGGAATGACACATATTCACCACCAAAGAGGCTTCAAAGGATTGGTAGGTGCGACTCTACGCTAAATCTCTACGACCCAAGTTAAATCTGGAGGGATCTGCCCGGATTGGATTGTGGCTTTACGACGCACTCAGCAGCGAGGCCATATGGCGTCGCCTGCCTCTCACCCTGGCAGGAACGGCGGGCATCGCGGGGAATCGAACCCCGTACCTCTGGCTTGCCTCTCAGACGCTCAGCTTAACTGAGCTACCGACGCCCCACTAAATCTGGAGGGCACTGATGAAATGGAGTCAATATCGGGAGGGCGATGGTGCATGGAAAGTGCATACGGCGACCCCACTGAATCACCGAAATGACACCTCTGGTGGCCAGATCGCCTGACGATCAGCTGAAACCCAGCGTCGGGAGTGATGTGGTGTTTGCCTGTTTGTTTATCGGGTGATTCACGACGCACTATGCACATTCACAGCTAATGGCGCCGGACACACTGTTTCGTCGGTGGTTCGCGGGACCGGAAAATGTGCCGAGCGGTGCGAGTGTCATACCTGGGACCTTTGGCACACAGAGCTCAACACTTTGACTGATCGGCCACCGCCGCCCCGGAGTGGTGTGGTGAGTCGCTCACCTTTCCTCAGTGTGAGTGAGATGTCGGAGGGGCTGCCGTCTGCGTCGCCGCTCCTGCTCGCCACGTCGGCGTCACCCTGGCCTGCCGACACAGACGCAGACACTGACACTGACACCGATACTGACACCGACACGGCGCAGTAGGCCAACGCCTGACACCGTCATCACCGGCTGACAGACACTGATACTGATACCGACACCGACAGAGCGCAGTAGGCCGGCGCCTGTGTCCCGCCACTGCCGCCGCCTGACACCGTCATCACCGGCCGACAGACACTGACACTGACACCGACACGGCGCAGTAGGCCGGCGCCTGTGTCCCGCCACTGCCGCCGCCATCATCCCGCCTGAACTGACACGGCGCAGTAGGCCGGCGCCTGTGTCCCGCCACTGCCGCCGCCTGACACCGTCATCACCGGCTGACAGACACTGACACTGACACTGACACCGACACGGCGCAGTAGGCCGGCGCCTGTGTCCCGCCACTGCCGCTGCCTGACACCGTCATCACCGGCCGAAGACACGAACTGAACCGAAGGGAGAGGGGCTGACCGTATCACCGGTGAAGACACTGATACTGATACCGACACCGACAGAGCGCAGTAGGCCGGCGCCTGTGTCCCGCCACGCCCTTGACACCGCCATCACCGGCTCACAACGGCTGACACCGACACGGCGAGGGGCGGGGCTCTGACTCTGACACTGACACCGACACGGCGCAGTAGGCCGGCGCCTGACACCGTCATCGCCGGCTGCCGACCTGACTCTGCCGACACGGCGAGTGCGAGCTGTCCCCTCCGACACCGTCATCACCGGCTGACAGACACTGACACTGACACTGACACGGCGCAGTAAGCCGACGCTTGTGTCCCGCCACTGCCGCCGCCTGACACCGTCATCACTGGCTGACAGACACTGACTCTGACACTGACACGGCGCAGTAGGCCGGCGCCTGTGTCCCGCCACTGCCGCCGCCTGACACCGTCATCACCGGCTGACAGACACTGACACTGACACTGAACCGACGCAGTAGGTTCGCCCTGCCGCACACCGGCTGACAGACACTCACTGACTCCTGCCACTCCCCCACACCTCATCACGAACTGACACCGACACGGCGCAGTAGGCCGGCGCCTGTGTCCCGCCTGCCGTTCACCGGCCGACAGACACTGACACTGACACCGACACGGCGCAGTAGGCCGGCGCCTGACACCGTCATCACCGGCTGACAGACACTGATACTGATACCGACACCGACAGAGCGCAGTAGGCCGGCGCCTGTGTCCCGCCACTGCCGCCGCCTGACACCGCCATCACCGGCTGACAGAAACTGACTCTGACACCGACACGCCCCGTCGTCACCGGCTGGCACAGTGCACACTACACGACCTGTAGTGTGCAACTGTGCAACTGTGCAACCCTCCCCTGCGGTGAGGTCAGTTGAGCTGGTGTCCAGACGATGACATATTTACTGTCGATTTTCGCGCATTTTCCCCCTTTCTCTCATTATAAGCTATGGTACAGCACAACCTTTATCCGGGGAAGGCTAGCCAAGTTCCAGCTGGGTGAGGCGTAGAGCAGTAAGCGTATCTACACTTAGTTGCCATATTCAACCAGTGAGGGAGCTGCTCTTCAAAAGGAAGCTTACTGGCTTTCTATCCATCCAAAATGGTATGTCAATCCAAAGAGGTCACGCACGGTCACCGGAAGTCACGAAAAGTCGCATAGCAAAGGTTGACACGGGGCCACATGAGAAAATTGGTAAGATCGCTTCTTTGACATTGCGATTAACAGCAACCATTAGCGCAATATCACGAGGGATAGGTTGCACACAACGATACATACTATCACTAATATTGCACCAAACGAGAAATCGTATCGAAAAAGCGGCAGTGCGGCATAAAATACCCCCAACGAGCCATGCTGCTTCCAGCAAGCTAACAATGTCATGATGAGTCAATAAAGCAACAACCGCTGATCCGAATTTGAGGAAGACAATACAATTCAGGCATGCCATCCCATCTTAAGAACTATTTGTTTTTTCCTTAAGCGTTTGATGGTTAGCACAAAACAACAGGAACATACATGATCCAATTACCTTTTGATTCATCTTATAGAATAAACGAGAAGATGGTATCTTTTAACCTGAAACTATCCGGCTATCCGGACGGTCTAGCCAGACCTCAGAAGCACCAGCGGCAACGGATAGTAGGGCAGTAGGTAGTACGGCGGTGGGTAGCACGGCAGTGGGTAGTACGGCGGTGGGTAGCATGGCGATGGGTAGTACGGCGGCGGGTAGCACGGCGGTGGGTAGTACGGCGGTGGGTAGTCCGGGGTGTGTAGTACGGCAATAGGTAGCACGGCAGTGGATAGTATGGCGGTGGGTAGTACCGGTGTGGGTAGTACCGCAGTGCGAAATACGGCGGTGGGTAGCACGGCGGTGTGAGGTACGGCGATGGGTGGTATGGATGTGGGTAGCACGGCGATGTGAGGTACGGCGATCGGTGGTATGGATGTGGGTAGCACGGCGGTGTGAGGTACGGCGATGGGTGGTATGGATGTGGGTAGCACGGCGATGTGAGGTACGGCGATCGGTGGTATGGATGTGGGTAGCACGGCGGTGGGCAGTACGACGGTCGGCAGTAAGGCGGTAGGTAGCACAGCACGCACTGAGACCGAGTCCAAATGTTGGCGAGATGGTGGCCTCCTCGTGATCAGCTGATTCAGTATCTGCGGCCGAGTCTGCAGCGGCTGAGCCTGTCTGAGTGTGCCGTTTGCCACCGGCTGATACCACCGCTACCGCCCTGAGGACGTTACTGACGTCAGCACACATCCAGACACCACCACTGCCCTGGGGACGGCACAGTACTGACGTCACCACACATACAGACACCACCACTGCCCTGGGGACGGCACAGTACTGACGTCACCACACATACAGACACCACCACTACCCTGGGGACGGCACAGTACTGACGTCACCACACATACAGACACCACCACTGCCCTGGGGACGGCACAGGACGCCGCACAGCCTACTGAGCGTCATGCACAACACTTGACATTTTGCCACGGTCGCATCAAACCACTGGACTAATGAGGATTAAGTCATAGTAGAGATACCTGGAACAAAAGTAATATGTTCTGCTCTGATTGATTGATTGATTATTTGGGTTTAAGGGCGCATCAACTGCTACTGGTTATGTAGCGCCCAAATATGTTCTGGTCTACGCTGCATAAAAAAATTAACGGCAAGATTGCACATGTTCAGCCTAGCACTCGATTCCTCCCCATATTTACGAGTATGTCGTGATCGGTGGAGCACGTTTCAGGGAAGAGACGAGCACCGGCAGCTCACCTCGCGGCGGTGCTTCCCGGACGGAAGACGGGAAACTGGTGGTGGGGCAGGCGGGCACAGCAGCCCTCAGCCAGGCTCACGTAGAAGTCGTAGTTGGCGCGACGTACCTGTGGAACATCATGCCAATGCCAAGGAAAGTCATCACTGCAACGTCGTGCACCTACAGGATACGGCACATCAGTGCCGACCGGCAGGATACAGAACCATCAACTGGCAGGATACAGAACCATCAACTGGCAGGATACAGGACCATCAACTGGCAGGATACAGGACAATCAACCGGCAGGATACAGGATAATCAACGGCAGGAAGGACAATCAACTGGCAGGGTACAGGACAATCAACCGGCAGGATACAGGACAATCAACTGGCAGGATACAGGACAATCAACCGGCAGGATACAGGACAATCAACTGGCAGGGTAACGACCATCAACTGGCAGGATACAGAACCATCAACTGGCAGGGTACACGACCATCAACTGGCAGGATACAGAACAATCATCTGGCAGGATACGGGACAATCAACTGGCAGGATACAGAACCATCAACTGGCAGGATACGGGACAATCAACCGGCAGGATACAGAACCATCAACTGGCAGGATACAGAACCATCAACTGGCAGGATACAGGACCATCAACTGGCAGGATACAGGACAATCAACTGGCAGGATACGGGACCATCAACTGGCAGGATACAGGACCATCAACTGGCAGGATACACGACCATCAACTGGGAGGATACAGAACCATCAACTGGCAGGATACGGGACAATCAACCGGCAGGATACAGAACCATCAACTGGCAGGATACAGAACCATCAACTGGCAGGGTACGGACAATCAACGGGCAGGATACAGAACATCAACTGGCAGGATACGGGACAATCAACCGGCAGGATACAGAACCATCAACTGGCAGGATACAGAACCATCAACTGGCAGGGTACAGGACAATCAACGGGCAGGATACAGGACAATAACTGGCAGGGTACACGACCATCAACTGGCAGGATACAGAACATCAACTGGCAGGGTACACGACCATCACTGGCAGGATACAGAACAATCATCTGGCAGGATACAGAACCATCAACTGGCAGGATACGGGACAATCAACCGGCAGGATACAGAACCATCAACTGGCAGGATACAGGACCATCAACTGGCAGGGTACAGGACATCAACTGGCAGGATACAGAACCATCAACTGGCAGGGTACAGACCATACTGGCAGGATACGACGGCGGATACGGGACATCACTGGCAGGATGCGAACCATCAACTGGCAGGGTACAGGACAATCAACGGCAGGATACAGGACAATCAACTGGCAGGGTACAGGACCATCAACTGGCAGGATACAGGACCATCAACTGGCAGGATACAGAACCATCAACTGGCAGGATACAGAACCATCAACTGGCAGGATACAGAACCATCAACCGGCAGGATACGGGACAATCAACTGGCAGGATACAGGACCATCAACTGGCAGGGTCCACAACCATCAACTGGCGGCATACAGGACCATCAACTGGCGGCATACAGGACCATCAACTGGCAGGGTACACGACCATCAACTGGCAGGATATGCGACAACATGGAGATTGGCCATCGCATCTTCTGCAGACTATATGAATGTTTGCCGCCTGCCGAGCACGGTGCGTGACTCTTGATGGCGCGTGCCTGGTGTATTGCATCGTCACTGGATCGGGCGTGCCTGGTGTATTGCATCGTCACTGGATCGGGCGTGCCTGGTGTATTGTATCGCCACTGGGGCGGGCGTGCCTGGTGTATTGCATCGTCACTGGAGCGGGCGTGCCTGTGTATTGCATCGTCACGGGGCGGGCGTGCCTGGTGTATTGCATCGTCACTGGGGCGGGCGTGCCTGGTGTATTGCATCGTCACTGGATCGGGCGTGCCTGGTGTATTGCATCGTCACTGGATCGGGCGTGCCTGGTGTATTGTATCGCCACTGGGGCGGTCAGTCGCAATCCAGGTCGTTGGAGCCGTCCATAGCATAGTGTGATTAGCTAGGCAAAGCCACAGTCACAACGGTGCATGTGGATCCCCCAGGAAGCCTGGCTACACACCTGGGACACGTCAACAGCTCAACAAAATAGGCTACACACAAGCATCTGCCACCAGTTTAGCTCAACAACGGATGAACTAACGAATGCCTGGTGATGAAATTTAGATCATACTAGCCAAGTTCAATCAATACTAGTTGACTTGGGCCAAGTTTCCGAGGCCCCGGCCGGCCACCGAACTGCAGTCACGCCGCACGCACAGTACCGAATACTCGCCCCACCGCCTCACGCACTGTACCGAATACTCGCCCCACCGCCGCACGCACTGTACCGAATACTCGCCCCACCGCCGCACGCACTGTACCGAATACTCGCCCCACCGCCGCGCGCACCGTACCGAATACTCGCCCCACCGCCGCACGCACTGTACCGAATACTCGCCCCACCGCCGCACGCACTGTACCGAATACTCGCCCCACCGCCGTACACACTGTACCGAATACTCGCCCCACCGCCGCACTGTACCGAATACAGCCACCCACCGCCGCACACACTGTACCGAATACTCACCCCACCGCCGCACACACTGTACCGAATACTCGCCCCACCGCCGCACGCACTGTACCGAATACTCGCCCCACCGCCTCACGCACTGTACCGAATACTCGCCCCACCGCCGCACGCACTGTACCGAATACGCTCACCCATCTCCGCACACACTGTACCGAATACGCGCCCCACCGCCGCACACACTGTACCGAATACGCTCACCCGCCGCGGCACACACTGTACCGAATACGCTCACCCACCCGCACACTGTACCGAATACGCTGCCCACCGCGGCACACACTGTACCGAATACGCTCACCCACCGGACCCCGGCCCACACTGTACCGAATACGCTCACCCATCTCCGCACACACTGTACCGAATACGCGCCCACCGCGGCCCACTCTGTACCGAATACGCTCACCCACTCCGCACACACTGTACCGAATACGCTGCCCACCGCGGCCCACACTGTACCGAATACGCTCACCCACCTCCGCACACACTGTACCGAATACGCTCACCCACCGCGGCCCACACTGTACCGAATACGCTCACCCACCGCCGCACACACTGTACCGAATACGCTCCACCGCGCCCCTCACCGAACGCTCACCGCACACACTGTACCGAATACGCTCACCCACTGCGGCACACACTGTACCGAATACGCGCCCCCGCCACGCCGATACCCCCCCCCCCCCGCCCCCCCACCGCGGCCCACTCTGTACCGAATACGCTCACCCATCTCCGCACACACTGTACCGAATACGCTGCCCACCGCGGCCCACCTGGAATGGATCGTCGCGCTGTCGCTGTTTACGGCCACAGTTGCACGTGGCCAGGTACCGCACCCCCGAGCAGTGCTCCATCTCCGGCCTCCTGGGCGGCAGCACGAGACACGTGGGTTACACTCAGGACAGGTACCGCACCCCGAGCAGTGCTCCATCTCCGGCCTCCTGGGCGGCAGCACGGACACGGGTTCACAGGACAGGTACCACCCCGAGCAGTGCTCCATCTCCGGCCTCCTGGGCGGCAGCACGACACGTGGGTTACACTCGGACAGGTACCGAACCCCCGAGCAGGCTCCATCTCCGGCCTCCTGGGCAGCAGCACGAGACACGTGGGTTACACTCAGGACAGGTACCGCACCCCCGAGCAGTGCTCCATCTCCGGCCTCCTGGGCGGCAGCACGAGACACGTGGGTTACACTCAGGACAGGTACCGCACCCCCGAGCAGTGCTCCATCTCCGGCCTCCTGGGCGGCAGCACGAGACACGTGGGTTACACTCAGGACAGGTACCGCACCCCGAGCAGTGCTCCATCTCCGGCCTCCTGGGCGGCAGCACAGACACGTGGGTTCACTCGGACAGGTACCGCACCCCCCAGCATGCTCCATTCCGGCCTCCTGGGCAGCAGCACGAGACACGTGGGTTCACTCGGACAGGTACCGCACCCCCGAGCAGTGCTCCATTCCGGCCTCCTGGGCGGCAGCACGAGACACGTGGGTTACACTCAGGACAGGTACCGCACCCCAGAGCAGTGCTCCATCTCCGGCCTCCTGGGCAGCAGCAGAGACATGGGTTACACTCGGACAGGTACCGCACCCCGAGCAGTGCCATCTCCGGCCTCCTGGGCAGCAGCACGAGACACGGGTTACACTCAGACAGGTACCGCACCCCCGAGCAGTGCTCCATCTCCGGCCTCCTGGGCGGCAGCACGAGACACGTGGGTTACACTCAGGACAGGTACCGCACCCCCAGAGTGCTCCATCTCCGGCCTCCTGGGCGGCAGCACGAGACACGTGGGTTACTCAGGACAGGTACCGCACCCCGAGCAGTGCTCCATTCCGGCCTCCTGGGCGGCAGCACGAGACACGTGGGTTACACTCAGGACAGGTACGCACCCCCGAGCAGTGCTCCATCTCCGGCCTCCTGGGCGGCAGCACGAGACACGTGGGTTACACTCAGGACAGGTACCGCACCCCCCAGCAGTGCTCCATCTCCGGCCTCCTGGGCGCAGCACGAGACACGTGGGTTACACTGACAGGTACCGCACCCCGAGCATGCCCATCTCGCCTCCTGGGCGGCAGCACGAGACACTGGGTTCACTGCGGTACCCCCCAGCAGTGCTCCATCTCCGGCCTCCTGGGCGGCAGCACGAGACACGTGGGTTCACTCGGACGGTACCGCCCCCGAGCAGTGCTCCATCTCCGGCCTCCTGGGGGCAGCACGAGACACGTGGGTTACACTCGGACAGGTACCGCACCCCGAGCAGTGCTCCATCTCCGGCCTCCTGGGCAGCAGACGAGACACGTGGGTTACACTCAGACAGGTACGCCCCCGAGCAGTGCTCCATCTCCGGCCTCCTGGGCGGCGCACGAGACACGTGGGTTACACTCAGGACAGGTACCGCACCCCGAGCAGTGCTCCATCTCCGGCCTCCTGGGGGCAGCACGAGCACGTGGGTTACACTCGGACAGGTACCGCACCCCGGCAGTGCTCCATCTCCGGCCTCCTGGGCGGCAGCACGAGACACGTGGGTTACACTCAGGACAGGTACCGCACCCCCGAGCAGTGCTCCATCTCCGGCCTCCTGGGCGGCAGCACGAGACACGTGGGTTACACTCAGGACAGGTACCGCACCCCGAGCAGTGCTCCATCTCCGGCCTCCTGGGCGCAGCACGAGACACGTGGGTTACACTCAGGACAGGTACCGCACCCCCGAGCAGTGCTCCATCTCCGGCCTCCTGGGCGGCAGCACGAGACACGTGGGTTACACTCAGGACAGGTACCGCACCCCCGAGCAGTGCTCCATCTCCGGCCTCCTGGGCAGCAGCACGAGACACGTGGGTTACACTCAGGACAGGTACCGCACCCCCGAGCAGTGCTCCATCTCCGGCCTCCTGGGCGGCAGCACGAGACACGTGGGTTACACTCAGGACAGGTACCGCACCCCCGAGCAGTGCTCCATCTCCGGCCTCCTGGGCGGCAGCACGAGACACGTGGGTTACACTCAGGACAGGTACCGCACCCCCGAGCAGTGCTCCATCTCCGGCCTCCTGGGCGGCAGCACGAGACACGTGGGTTACACTCAGGACAGGTACCGCACCCCCGAGCAGTGCTCCATCTCCGGCCTCCTGGGCAGCAGCACGAGACACGTGGGTTACACTCAGGACAGGTACCGCACCCCCGAGCAGTGCTCCATCTCCGGCCTCCTGGGCGGCAGCACGAGACACGTGGGTTACACTCAGGACAGGTACCGCACCCCCGAGCAGTGCTCCATCTCCGGCCTCCTGGGCGGCAGCACGAGACACGTGGGTTACACTCAGGACAGGTACCGCACCCCCCGAGCAGTGCTCCATCTCCGGCCTCCTGGGCGGCAGCACGAGACACGTGGGTTACACTCAGGACAGGTACCGCACCCCCGAGCAGTGCTCCATCTCCGACATCCTCGGCAGCAGTACTTGGATAGACAAGTAGGTCATAACGATATTGGCTGCATTTTTTAGCTTCGTCGTTGGCACACATTTGAAACTCATCAATGAGGTACAGAATCGGCAGCGAACGTTACCAACTCCTAAATAACATCTTAACAATAACACAAAAGCGTGGACAAAACTGAAGAGAGCAAAAAGCTCTCGCGTCATAATACTATTTGTTCACGTGATTTCCGTCGTCAAGAGAAATGAAATTAAGCGTTTCCTGAAATAAGCTAGACCACTGACGACTACCCAACAGGATTTGCCGTACGCCGCCTGTATTCACTGGAGTTCAACGGATCCCGTTCTTTGGTGAGCTAACACACTGGTCTGGTTGTTGCCGGCAGACGCTAGTGAGCGGCGCGTGCGCCCCACCTGTGTTCGTCCTCAGCGGCGTCGTCCGGCTCGCCGGGCAGCCGGTGCACGGGGTTGATGCACGGGTTGGCCGTGTGGCTGAGCGCCTCGCAGATCTGACGGCCGTCGCGCCACAGCTCGCTGCACTCGGTCTCCAGCTGGGCCAGGTACTCGCCGCAGCAGGGGCCGCGGGCGTGCGCGCGGAACACGGCCGCCGCGTGCACCATCTGGTCGGGTCAGACGGACAGACATGTCACGGGCATGCCACGCCCACCTCAACATCAAACAGAGCAGCAGCGTGTACCATCTGGTCGGGTCAGACGGACATACATGTCACAGGCATACCACGCCCACCTCAACGTCAAACATGGCCAGAGTCGCAGGCATACCACACCCACCTCAACATCAAACAGAGCAGCAGCGTGTGGCATCTGGTCGAGCCAGATATGTCGCACGCCCACCACACCAATCTCAGAATGAAACGGAATGTAACGCCGACCGATAGTTTTTTTTGGTTGGATGTATTACACATGACATTGTGGTTGACGGATGTCATGGATGTCACACATCTGTCAGTGACGTGACAGATGTGGTTATATTTAGACGTGACAAAATCGACGGCTTTATGTGCGCCGTAGAATGCGTATATACACATATCCAAAACCAACGATGGTATCAACCTAGTCTCATTAAGTGTTGAATGTCAAAACTTGAACATAAACATGGCAGAAAATGTCTGAATATTGACTAGATACGAGAGAACAAATATAACTCCACCTGACTGGAACTACAACTGTGTACCATATTACAAATTGAACACCATGTGTGCCATAAATAAGGATTAATCACCTTTGGGTCACTCCGGCTTCACAAGAAGTCCAACTGTCTTCGTACATGTGTGGCTGGTGTTAACTTGCCACGTGACACAACTACGCAAAAACATTCAAGAAAACAGTCCAGAAAACAAGAAAACATCCAAGAAGGCAACGCCGAACAAAACATCATTGATTTCGTCTCCATGTAATCTTGGGAAGTATATAGTGGATCATATTCCGTTTTGGAAATGCACATTTCACTCCTATCAGACTTTGGGCTATTTTACGACGCATTAAACCGCTAGGTCGTACAGCGTCGCCAACCTCTCACGCTGATTGGTCGCGAGTGGACTTGGTAAATGTCGTCCGCTGTGAGATTCGGACCCTCAATCTTCCGATTAAATATCCGAAGCTCCACCAACTGAGCTACCGCGTCCTACTCTTTTCACAAACAAATTATTTCGATTGCGTGATAATGCCGACGATGACTAAGCCTAGCACACCTCATGTTGAAAGTGTGGTACCCAGATAATGAATACCTCTGATAAATAAGCCCAGACTGACCTTCGAGGTGTGGTATTGCAGGGAGTAGCGGGCCGGCAGACCCTCCTGGTAGGCCGCCACGGCCATCGGCAGCACCTTGGAGCATCGGGTCTCTGAGAATCGCGTGTCGGAGTCCAGCGCCGAGCTGAGGCCGGCCAGCGGCTGAAGGTCACGTCCACAGGTCAGCGGCAACGTTAACAGGTCAGGGGCACGTTAACAGGTCAGGGTCACGTCCACAGGTCAGGGGCGACGTTAACAGGTCAGGGGCAACGTCTTGACAGATCAGGACTCAGGGTAATGTCCCGACAGGTGAGGGGCCACATAACCACAGGTGAGGACTCAGGGTGATGTCCCGACAGGTCAGGAGCCACATCGCTACGTGTCAGAGACGGACAGCCATGTTTCCACAGATTAGGGGCCACATCTCGACAGGTCAGGGACCATGTCTCGATAGGTCAGGACCACATCGCCACATGTCAGAGACGGACAGCCATGTTTCCACAGATTAGGGGCCACATCTCGACAGGTCAGGGACCATGTCTCGATAGGTCAGGACCACATCGCCACATGTCAGAGAAGGACACCCATGTCTCCACAGGTCTGGCACCACGTCTCGATAGGTTAGGGTCACGTCCCGACAGCTCAGGGCATATGCTCCCACTGATCGGAGGTTGACGGTCATGTCCCAACAGGCTAGAGACCAAGTCCCAACAGATCAGGGGTCGAACTCTCACAGGTCAGAAGCTGAGGGTCTCGTCTCTCGGACCAGAGCCAAGAGCTAAAGCACAATGATAGAGCCACTCACTATCACTAAGGTAAAATCACGTACTGAAACGACTTAAAACAGGCACAGGTGAAAAGTTCCAAAGGGCAGGCCAAGAAACGCACAGAGGCGCTTCCATGACACCCCGCACGCCCATATATGAGTCGACCTGATGACACGCTGCACGCCTGTCTATGAGTCACCCTGATGACACGCTACACGCCTGTCTATGAGTCACCCTGACACACTGCACGCGTACTGCCGACTCTCCACGACACGCTGCAAGCCCATCTATGAGTCACCCTGATCCTGCGCTGCTCGCCTACTTTTGAGTTACCTTGTAGTGAAGGTCCTTCTTCTTGGCTCGTGATAGACTAGAGGACCCGCGCGTCGCGATAACTCCGAATGCCAAAAATGATATGTTCTCTGCACGATATATTGTGCAGAAAATATAGTGAATATATAGAGACACTCGCAACAATGTTCCAGGCCGACAGCAATCACTTTCAGTTCTCAATTTGGAGGCCGAAATACAGTTGTTAATTTACGCACGCGACCGACAGCGACAGGTCCGCGCGGCTCGACAGTCCAGACACGTCTCCCTGCGGGGGTCTGGCCACAGCCCTGGCTCAGACACGGCCGGAAGGCCGGTACAGGTCACAGAAGCCGGGCGTCGGCCCGTAAATGCTGACTCGGTTCCGACGAGGGCCGGTGACCGCGTCGCCGGCGCCGGACGGACATGTACGGGCGTGACATGTGCCGGGCATGGTAGGTCGGCTGATTTACTGGGTCACAACACCCACAGTTAGATATTATACGATTAAAACAGTACGTGTCTAGCAACTCTGTTACAACCTTAACACTCTGTACGCGTACCGCTGAGTCGCCCTGACAGGCCGTACACCTACCTTCTGGTAGGCCGAGCCGCGTGGAACTAGGATGATCTCGTCGTACAGCTTGCCGCTGGCCGTGACCCACAGGTTGGCGGGTGGCAGCTGGCGGGTTAGCCGCCGTTAGTATTTGTGCGGGGACGATGGAGTCCTTTTGCGAGATATTGCCAGATATGCCAGCCACTTTTTCGGGGGAGGGGAGGGTGAAGTTCTTAAATTATCGGGCATCCGCTGCCCGCTGACGAGGTGATATCTAGATCTGCTTAGGTGAGGCTATATTTCTCGCATAGTAACAATCACATAACATCATAACATTTGCAAACACAAACGCTTGCGACAAGAATATCCTAGTATCATAGAAAACCATTATTGGGATACACGTTTGCGGCAGGATGAACATTGGCGCTTTGGAAACTTTGTGCACACTGTATACATGGTGAAACTGACATTATACAGACGTCTATGAAGCAAACATCCGTGATACAAGTATGTGCAATACAGTAAGAACCTTTGCATAGGGAACATGTCTTCTGAAATCCTTCGCCATTGGCTGAAAATCGCTTGAGTCTGTATCCACATCTATAAAGAGCAGTTAGTTGAGCACCAAACCAAGTGTGTTCTACTTGCAACGCCAGAATAATACAAAATCCAGATTACGAAATGGATTCTGCCAACAAGGTACCATATAAATGCATGGGTGCCAAAGCTTACTCCAAGAACGGTCATGGAAAGTACATAGCATATCATTATAAACCGCATGCAATTTTATGTTGTACATGTAAACATTACTTGGTTTCTTGAGGGTGTCAGGATCATTGAAAATGAAAATGAAAGTAGGATGACCGGAACAAAGTTCGCAAATTTATAGAAATAGAACTACAACTAAAACCTGCACATCAAGCTTTTGAAGGAAAAACATCCGATGTGGGTGCGCCTACAACCAACGTAATAATCAATAGATATTTGACCAGGAGAAGTGCTGATCATGCTTGTGACGGACGGTCCTGAAGAAACTGGCCCTCATGAAAACGGCAAGGCTCCGTTTTCATGAGGGCTTTTGGAAGCTGACTTGAGACTTTCTCGGCGCAAAGGATAAAAGAGATGTTGAAATGGATGATGAGTTATACTTTTGATAACAATGGGACGCCTCGTCTGAGAACAGTGGATGCATGCTACAATGGGAGCGGTGGGGACTGTAGTGGGGGCATACCTAATGAGGTAAAGTGCCACATGCAAGAGAAGTACCAGATCAGCATCATGGTGTGGCTGGCGGCGAAGGAGAAAGGAATCTCGAAGTGCTTTCTTTCCCTGCAAGTTCGCACTCGACGCGATAACCATAAAAACTGCATAACAAGCTATTTATCTCCATAGCTCAGTACCGCAGCGTTGGTCGGTAAGCCTTATGGCCTGACTTGGCATCATATCATTACGAGAAGAGCATCGCGGAGCTGTTCAAGGCTGCGTACATCTGATATTTGCACAATACACACAACTTGCAAAACTGTCCAAACTGTGACCGGAGACTTTCTGTGAGGAATAATTAAGCAGCCGATTGCAAGGGTGGGTCGCAAGCTCCACCGGAAGCCGCGCTCAGAAGGATGCCAAGGGTCATAGCCTTTTGAGCTCGGAAGTGGCGCGATATATATATATATATATATATATATATATATATATATATATATATATATATATATATTTGCGCGCGGGCTGCTGCTTGGCCGCGTTGGTGTCAAACAGCTGATTCATTAGGCTAGTAAGTTATTTGGGCTTTAGGGTGCATCGACCATGTTGATCACATAGCACTGGGCTAGCAATGTGAGTGCTGAATGTAGCATGGTGCTGCGCTCAGAACACCGCTTTTTGTCAGAATTCAATTTTTTCCAAAATGCATATTTAACACACGTAAAATCAATATTCAACACCCATAGACGGATTCAGTAACAGGCAACGTATATTGCATTATGAAATTGGTGCTTTTCAGACAGCTTTGCGACAAACTATTTTCCACCGCGTCATGCCAAACTAAAAGTTATGATCGAACTGATTGTTAGTCCATAACACAATGTTCCCGTAACTGATGCTGGTCGGTTATTGACTTCAGGACGCGTCGACCGTTTTCGTCGATATAACGTCGCCGACCTGTCACAGCGGTCAGTCGCGGAGAAAGGGCAGCGCCAGGTGGGACTCTAACCCAGTCCTTCCGTTCGGGAACTGGCATCCTACCCCTGGACTGGTAACTACGCCGCTCCAGCCACCGTTTCTCACACCATAAGAATCGCCGCACCTTGACTATGTGTGACACTGGAGTTTAGTGGCGCATCGACTACATCGGTCATGCAGCTGTGCGACACTGGCAAAGACAGCAACAACACGTGCCGTGAACAGCCAGACGCGGAGCCGCCACTCACGTCGAAGTTGGGCGACGGCAGGTGTTTGCCGACGTTGTCGTCGAAGCCCTTGGAGCGTGCCGTGGTCAGGTGGCGTCCGATGAGCGCCGCCAGCGAGGCGGCCGGCGGCGGGGACGCCCACAGTTCGTCCACAGACGCCACCGACGGCGACGCGCCGCGGTCCTCTGAGGTCAGGTGGCGCCGTCAGGTGGTGACACCAGGTGGGGCGGTCAGGTGGCGCGGTCAGGTGGGGCTGTCAGGTGGCGCCGTCAGGTGGTGAGACCAGGTGGGGCGGTCAGGTGGGGCGATCAGGTGGGGCGGTCAGGTGGTGACACCAGGTGGCGTGGTCTGGTGGTGTGGTCTGGTGGTGAGGTCAGGGTGGTGGCCTGGTGGGGCGGTCAGGTGGTGTGGTCTGGTGCGTGCCGCGGTCCGTGAGGTCAGGCGGCGCGTCAGGTGGTGCGGTCAGGTGGGGAGTTAGGTGGGGTGGTGATGGTGTGTGGTTGGTGGTGTGGTGGTGCAGTGGTGATGTAGTGTGGTGTGGTGTGGGTGAGAGGTGTTAGCGGACAGGCGGCGCGCGGTGTCGGTGAGGTCAGGTGGGCCGTAGGTGTGGGGTCAGGTGGTGTGGTCAGGTGGGTGCGGTTAGGTGGTGTGGTCAGGTGGTGTGGTGTGGTGATGTGGTCTGGTGGTGTGGTGGTGTCAGTGTGGTGTGGTGTGGTGTGTGGTGGTGTGGTGTGGTGTGGTGTGGTGTGGTGTGTAGGTGTGGTGTGGTGGTGTGGTGTGGTGTGGTGTGGTGTGGTGTGGTGATGTTGTGTGGTGTGGTGTGGTGTGGTGTGTGGTGTGGTGTGGTGTGGTGATGTAGTGTGGTGTGGTGTGGTGTGGTGGTGTGGTGTGGTGTGGTGATGTAGTGTGGTGTGGTGTGGTGGTGTGTTGTGTGGTGTGGTGTGGTGTGGTGTGGTGTGGTGTTGTGGTGTGGTGTGGTGTGGTGTGGTGTGGTGTGGTGTGGTGTGGTGTGGTGTGGTGTGGTGTGGTGTGGTGTGGTGTGGTGTGGTGTGGTGTGGTGTGGTGTGGTGTGGTGTGGTGTGGTGTGGTGTGGTGTGGTGTGGTGTGGTGGTGTGGTGTGGTGTGTGGTGGTGTGGTCTGGTGGTGTGTGTGGTCTGGTGTGGTGGTCTGGTGTTGTGGTCTGGTGGTGTGGTCTGGTGGAGTGGTCCGGTGGTGTGGTGATGTGGTCTGGTGGTGTGGTCTGGTGGTGTGGTCTGGTGGTGTGGTCTGGTGGCGTGGTCTGGTGGCGTGGTCTGGTGGTGTGGTCTGGTGGTGTGGTCTGGTGGTGTGGTCTGGTGGTGTGGTCTGGTGATGTGGTCTGGTGGTGTGGTCTGGTGGTGTGGTCTGGTGGTGTGGTCTGGTGGTGTGGTCTGGTGGTGTGGTCTGGTGGTGTGGTCTGGTGGTGTGGTCCAGTCGCGCGGTCAGGTGATCAGGTCAAGTTCAGGTCAGGTGATACGGTGGCGCAGTAAGGTGATGTGATAAGGTGGTGCATTCAGGTGGTACAAACTAGTGATGCAATCAAATGGTGCGAGCAGGTGATGAAAGCAGGTTATGTGGTCAGGCAGTGGAATCAAGTGGTGCAGGCAGATGGTGCAGGTAGGTGGTGTGGACAGGTGGTGCAGGCCAGACAGATGGCGCGGTCAGATGGTGCGGTCGGGTGGTGCGGTTAGGTGGGACGACCAGGCGGTGGGCTCAGGCGGTTGGATCCAGTGATGTGGGCAGGCGGTGTAGACAGGTGATGCAGTAGGGTACGGCAAGGTCATGCAGTGAGATAGTGAGGTCATATGGTGCAGGTGGGTACGGTTCTACTTCTGCTCTCACTTTCAATGAGCATTCTATGTTGTTACCTCAGCCCAGCAAAACAACAACCAGTTATTGACATGAGAAGCGCATTTACAATAGCAGTACAGTGCGGCAGTAAAAATATACTATCTTAAATTACATTTTACAGGACATAGCATGTTACAATTGTAGTATCATTGGATGGTGAGTAATAGCATGGCGCCTGGGGTCGTGCAGAAGCTTCCATCTCGTTATAACACACCATCCTGTAGTGGTAATTGTAGCACAACACTGCGTAAGAGAAGTGATGGCCTAATGTTGGGTCTCAAGGGACTTCGTTTGTTTATTGGTTGGTTCACGACACACTTTATGCACATTCACGGCTAATGGCGCCGCCCACACTGTTTCGCCGGTGGGCCGCGGGATTGGGAAATGTCCTGAGTGGCGCTAGAGTCTAACCCGGGACCTTTAGTACCCATAGCCCGACACCTTAACCACTCGGCCATCCCCGCCCCGTCTCAAGGGTCTTCACTGCCTCGCACACTGCGTACAAATTTACCTTGATTATGCAAAAATACGTCACGCTTCCATCCTAAAAATATATGCAAATCTGTGGATCTTCAAGTGCGTCGATCTACTTGGCCGAGTCGACAACTGTCGTTCTTATAAACATCTGAAGCGGTGTGGTCACCTTGCAACGTCTGCTGAGACTGACGTGGTCACCCTGCAACGTTTACATGTGCCTGTGACAGCCCCTCTCCTCTGTGACATCTGTTTTAAAACTTGACAATAGGCTGTAATGGCCACGAGCATATTGTGGATGGCCTATTGAATACGTAAATACGTCGTACTTGAAAATACGTCGTTGTTGTCTTTGTCTTTGTTCTTGTCATCCTGTAGACACGTGTCGTCATACAAACTAGATGCTGCAGGGGTGCACATAAGTGTAACCACCTAAAACGCAGCCATCGCAGGACACACATCAGGGAGACTGCAGTATCGCACCAGTGGAGCACATCGGCGGGGCTCTGGCACCGAGCCGGAGTCGGCCGGCCGGAGCGGACCGAGCGGCACTCACCCGACTGAAGACACAGCCTCTGCAGCAGACGCACGCGCTCCGCCAGCGGGTCGTCGCGCGTGGTGGACGCCGCACTCTCCACGTACACGAACGGCTGGTTGCCGGGCAGCGCCAGCAGCGACTGGGCGCTGGCGACACAGTGCGCAACACCGGGCAACTCGGCGCACGCCGCGCAACAGTGTGCACGGACAAGTGACCTGTTGACACTCGACGTGGGCGCCGGCAGAACAAACTCGGCGCACGCGCAAACACAAAAACGGCAGCTTTCGGCCGTGGATACCGTCGGAAGACAAACGATCGGCGTAAGTCGACGCCTCATATCGGCGTCGCGCGATGCCGTACTTCTGGCGGGCTTGGTAGTTTGCATTAAGAAAGTGAAAGCGAAATGAACGAATGAAGTTTAACTGAAAATGAAAGCGAAATGAAGGAATGAAGTTTAACTGAAAATGAAAGCGAAATGAAGGAATGAAGTTTAACTGCAAATGAAATTAATATCATCAACCTGGAGGAAACCCACCGTTCAACTTCCCGCCCATGCTCGCAACAGCCGCACCTGCCCGACGTCGATCAGGCTCATACACTGAGCAAATCTGTCTCCACCAGGCAACGTACACACATGGGTGAAATGCACATCTCGAATCGATTCGGCTGTCCTGCATTTGACGCACAAGACGCGCCCGAGTGGCTTTCTGTATGCCCACTGGCGAATGTGGTCCGATTTGTGGCGTGATCGCAGCACGAATGAGAACGCTCCCCGCATCGGAAGTGCCCGCGTGACCAGTTCATTACGCTGAATGGCCAGCGCCTGCGTCATCGGGCTCATGGAGATATACGACGTGATACGGAGATGGAGATACTCGTGATATACGGCGGGGGCGCTTAAGACTGCCCCGCCAGGGGTTCGAAACATGAAACAGTTGTGTAAATAGCGTATGCATGTGCATGTACACAGGCTATGCACGACGAAATACAGCAGAACCAAACATGACCTCACAAGGCTGGCCGACGGCGTCGCTTCCCCGTCTCACCTGGCGTTTGTGATGATGCGCACCTTGCGCAGCAGGCGGTAGATCTGGTCCTCCAGACTGTGCTGCAGCTGTTCGGAGGGCGCGCGGCCACAGCGCGCCTTGTGGTGCGCCACCGCCGGCGGCAAGCCGGCGAAGTAGAAGAGCACGCGCGGCGGACACGGTCGGCCGTGGTTGAGCCAGCCGGATGGTAGCCCGGGCACGGTGCGAAGCGTGTCCGAGACATGGCGCAATAGCCTCTGCCTGCAGGGAACCGACGATCGGAGGGTTTCAAACTGATATATTCACTGCAAACCATCTAAGGTAAACAATTCTAGTTTAATAAGCACTAGCTTTGTCTTTCTCCCGTAACGGGCGCACGATATCAACCACGTTTAATTTAGGATACTGGAGTCCATGGTTGCTGGTATTTATCTATGTTTTGAATCTAGAAACAACACCTTTCAAGCTTAATTGCTTGAGGTAGGTTGGTTGGCTATTGTCTTTTTAACGTTACATCGACCGTTCAGCCATATAGCATCAACAATATCTCAAGCCGATTGACCACGGGCGAAGAGTAGCGACATGTGAGACTCCGAACCCACAACCTTTCGATTGTGAGACGGGTAACGTACAGTGTAAAATAATTCACCATGTGCCCTGGAAATTCACAGTTAATGGAGTTGTGCTATTTCATCCTCGTCTTAGGCTTTTACCATTTTGGCACATGATGTATGGGCAGTCATGACGCACACGACTGCTAAATAATGTAAAATGCATGTAACTGAAGTGAAAGGTTCCCCTTTTAAACCCTTAAAACAAAGTGAAAAAAATTAAAAAAATGGCCCAAAAAATACAAATAAAATAAAATTGCCATTTTTTCCCCTTTTCTTTTTTTTTTTTTTTTTACCAAAATTTTGGGGGGGACAAAAAAAAAAACAAAAAAAAAAAAAAAAAAAAAAAAAATAAAAAAAAAAAAAAAAAAATTTTTTTTTTTTTTTAAAAAAAATTTTTAAAAGGCTTTATTTCCACCACTTTCTTCCACAGTTAATGGTGAAGTAATTTTGGACACTGCTTAAGCAGCAATCCTTTACTTTCTTCCAATTTTTCACTATTCCCAAGCAACTTCTTCCTTCATCCACACAGTTAATGGTGAAGTAACTTTAGGACACTGGTAACGTACCCCTACACTACTCGTCCCTAGCTTGGTGTAGTTCAACCAGAAGCAAAACTAGAATTGAAATGACGCAAGCTTGCGATCGCTTTTGATCCAGTGTGAGGAAGGCGGCGCCAAGTTGAACACCTGACCTTCATCTCGAGCAATGTGCGCCACCGCATTTCAGCGAGCATTGAAGTTATCGCCGTCTTCGGCGGCAGGGTGTTCCTCACCTGCAGACGTCCACGGTGAGCAGCAGCTGGATATAGCTGAGGTCGAACACGTGACTAGGGTGGTACAGTACCACCAGGTGGGAGACTGAGAACAGAAACAGTAGTGCCCGGGCGGCTGAGTAGCGGAGCTCCGACCAGCGCCTCAAGAACCCCTGAAATGTGCCACAGCAGGTCGCACACAAGCACAGACAGGTGGTCAGGGGTGCCACACCCAGCCCACGTCACGTGATACACTACAGCGGCGGGCACACGGATATTCATGGGTACCGCACACACCCCACGTGATGTGATACATTACAGTGGCGGGCACACGGATACTCAGGGGTACCGCACCCACCCCACGTTACGTCAGACACTACAGTGGCGGGCAACGGATACCGGGGTCCCCCCCCCCACGGTCATCGGGCCGGGGGTGCACCCACCCCACGTTACGTCAGACACTACAGTGGCGGGCACACCAGATACTCGGGGGTACCGCACCCACCCCACGTTACGTCAGACACTGCAGTGGCGGGCACACGGTGGGCACACCCACGTTACGTCAGACACTACAGTGGCGGGCACACGGATACTCAGGGGTACCGCACCCACCCCACGTTACGTCAGACACTACAGTGGCGGGCACACGGATACTCAGGGGTACCGCACCCACCCCACGTGACGTGAGACACTACAGTGGCGGGCACACGGATACTCAGGGGTGCCACACCCACCCCACGTTACGTCAGACACTACAGTGGCGGGCACACGGATACTCAGGGGTACCGCACCCACCCCACATGACGTGAGACACTACAGTGGCGGGCACACGGATACTCAGGGGTACCGCACCCACCCCACGTTACGTGAGACACTACAGTGGCGGCACACGGATACTCAGGGGTACCGCACCCACCACATGCCACCTCAGACACTAGTGGCAGACATGGACTGTAAAAAAAAAAAATAGTATTATTATACCATTATTATTATTATTATTATCATACTATTATTATTATACTTATTATTATTCTTCTTATTATATTATTATTATTATTATTATTATTATTATTATTATTATTATTATTATTATTATTATACCTTACCATTTTTTTTGCTTGTCATATCTATTATTACTGTATTAAAAACAACTTAGGTTACTATTAATGTCAAGGTAACTGGTGCTGAAAGGTTATAGGATGGCACTTCTTGATAACTGTAATAAACTTACACCATTGCATTGTCAAAACCATTGAAACCTCCATCTAGAAAACGAAGATGAAGGTTTTGTGGGGATAGCAATGCTCCGGATGACACAGTTGTGGGCAAGGCTGCTCTTTTAGTTACGAGTCACGGCGACGTCATACCCACACTGTCATCGGCGCTGTGCTGCAACTCCTGGCAGATACGGTGCAGCACCGACGTATCCAGCGGCGAGTGAAGGTGCAGGTACACCACCTTCTCGGTGGCACAGTAGACGCCTTCCACGTGTGTCTGCGACACAGTGGCGCGTCAGGAGGTCCGGCGACCACGGTCAGGCCGCGCCTGACCGCCACGGCCAGCATCTCCCCAGACAGAGAAGCTGCATCACTGGCACCTCAGCAGTCGATGCTAGCGATGATGCATTTCGTTAAAGTAAACGGAAAAAGTGAAGAGGAAGAGGAAAAAACGACTCAGGATATGTGCAAGCAATGGCACAACATGACCCGACCACATCAGGGCACTCAAAGTGCTCCCTGTCCGAATTTCAAAACAATTTCATGGTGATTACTCCAAAACATGCTCGAAAAGTGCGTCCAAACGAGCTACTATCAACAGGCTAAAAGACACAACAGGAGAGAAGATGCTTCTACATACACATGCACCAAAGTGTGGTGTTTACAAAAGATATGCAAAGCTAATATGAATTAAGAATAAAACTATGGATATATGAATGAACACACTGAAATGAACACACTGAAATGATGAGGGTGAAGGAAAATATTCTCCGGCGGTTATGCGACAGCATCTAACCAGTATTGCACGAACTATATGATTTTTAGGTTCGTGTGTCAAGTGCGGCCATTTCCTGCAATATCTCCCTGCATTAATGAAGTGTGAAGATTGATCTCACCTCCACCCCATCGGTTCCTCTTCTATGGCCGACAGATTAGGATGAAGATGAACACTATCTACCTCAAATAAATATGCCAGGTTAGATTATTCGGGCTTCACGGTGCATCAACTTCAACAGCCATTTGGCGTTCATCAAGGAAGCTAATAAAGAATCAACTAACAGCCTCAAAGGATAACACCTTACCCTGTTCCTTCCTCAAACATATAAAAGAGCAATTGAACCCACCAAATAATTAGCTCCTCGTCTGCACTCTGCACAACTTCACGCTATCTACATATCCTTGATACTGATGTATAGGGTGGCTCCACCACCCCCAGCCCTCTCCCTATATCCACACTTTCAGGTCACCACATATGCATACATCAAACTAAGGTTAGGTAATGTTAGATCAAACTCGGATCATGATGCGTCCTGTGCATGTCTGTCGAACCGCATTCTTTCATGAAACCTCCTGCTGCTTACTGGAGGGCGCACTGCTACACACCTGTTGTCCTTCACCGAAGTTCGGCGGGTCGATGAACACGGACCGGCTAAGAAGGTTTCGGAAGGTGCGTCTCTTGCCTCCGTCGACGACGCCGGCACTCTTGCCGATAACGGCCACCACTGCCACCTTGTCCGAGGGCCACCGGACACTGGGGACACAGCTAGCGCTACCACCACTGCCACCTTGTTGGAGGGCCACCGGACACTGGGGACACAGCTAGCGCTACCACCACTGCCACCTTGTTGGAGGGCCACCGGACACTGGAGACACAGCCAGCACTACCACCACTGCCACCTTGTCGGATGGCCACCGGACACTGGGGACACAGCCAGCACTACCACCACTGCCACCTTGTCGGAGGGCCACCGGACACTGGGGACACAGCCAGCACTACCACCACTGCCACTCTTGTCAGAGGGACACCAGACACTGAAGAACACACCCAACACGACCCGCATAGTAACACCTTGTCAGATGGCCCACACACTTGACACCACTAGCTTGCCAGAGGGTTACACGATAATGGGAGCACGATCAAAATGACTCCTGCCACCACATTTTGGCTGACAGGTCATAGTCCCAGGATACATTTTACTTGGCATGACTGCTCTGAATGAGAAGATAACTTCCCTAAGGCATGTGTGAATACTAGCATGCAAATAGCCACAAACATTTTTGAGACACACATCTTATGGGTGCCTTCTGAGCTCAGGAGCGTCCAAACTTCACAGGGATCCATAAAGACATAAAGACATAAAAGATCAGTGCAACTCTGAGCCACAAGGGCCCTTCTTGGTTGCACTCTGTACACTGAACCAGTTGCCCACCAAATCTGCCAATCAGCCCTCCCTGTAATACTGAAAAGCAAGCCCTCTATTCTTATAATGATTGTCTATGCTGTTTTTAAAGATGTTCAATGTTCTGCTACTGACGATGTTTTCTGGCAGCTGGTTCCAGTGTTCCACTACCCTGTTGGTGAAGAAAGTTTGCCTTAACCTTGTTCTGCTGTGGTTAATTTTAATTTTGAATTTATGACCTCTAATTGCATCATTTCTGTTAAATTCAAACATTTCCCCAAGGTATCCCCTCTCCAGACCATTGACAAATTTAAAGACCTCGATGAGATCTCCTCTCAGCCTTCTATATCTAAGTGAAAACATATTCAATTTCTTCAATCTTTCCTCATATGCCAGGTTGCTTATGCCATTAACCATTTTTGTAGCCCTCTTTTGTACTCTCTCTAAAAGCCAACAATCTTTTTCATAGCTAGGAGACCAAGCTTGGATGCAGTATTCCAAATGTGGCCTGACGTATGCACAGTAAAGCTTCCTGATCACTTCCTCACTTCTGTATGATACATTCCTATTTATTGCCCCGAGCATTCTCAGTGCCTTCTTCCTGGCTTCCTTGGTCTGTTCTGATGCCCCCAATTTTGTGTTTAGAATAACACCTAAATCCTTCTCCTGTTGAGTCACTGATAGCACTTGGCCACCCATCAAGTATGGAGCCTTTCCAAGCATGCAGGAAGGCCACAAGATGTGATTAAGATGTGATGAAATTGAATATGTATGAAATTAAAGTGTCAAGCACAATTGAAGGGAATAGTGGGAAAGGCAAACAGGAAGTGTACTTGTCAATTAATTGGGCATTGGGGCTTACCAAGCAAGATGATCATGTACGATGCATGGGAGATGCACTCAGTTGCCTTAATACTGTGATATTCAGTCAACTGAAATATATCTGTCTATATTGCATAGTGAAGGGGAAATTAAAACTTGGGCCTGGATAATGAAAGTTGGCTAAGTCACGACACTTTTGCATTGGAAGTCTATGATGATCAGGGTAACCTTAGCAATGGGTCAACAAAGCCTCATGTGAAGGTCATTCTAGGTCAATTAAGAAAACCTATAGAGAAGCACATTTGAGAACTTGAAGGGGAATGAATATTATGTTTGAAAAGTAAACTTCAAACATATAATATGCTCTACATATCAGCAGAATTCACAATGTTAACATAAGTGCATTGCAAACAGTCGGAAAATCCAAGAAGCAACAAACATGCCTCACAAACTGTATTTGTACCTTTCATCTTCACCCAATGGAAAGGTGAACTGAAATATACTGGGTTCCATGGCTTTCATATTCACTGGCCAGGTATTCTTGCTACTTGCTTAATAGTGGTACTATGTCATCCAACATAATGAATTTCAAGCTGAATGAATATTTTCAAGGTACCATCTTGCATTGTCATCTGAAATGAAATGAACATTTTGTTGCAGCATGTCTGTAAATCCCTGAGGGAGGCATCTTGGCCATGCATCCTCCATTCCCCAAACTACCACTATGGGATAAATTTGGTATCTTGCAGTGCTAGAAAAACTTGTCAAGGAGGATGTTCAGAGTTAAGACTGATCTTGAGAGGCATTTTGCCTTTTAACCCTCTTCATTAAAAGGCAAACCCCTTAGGTTACCTTTTAACCCCTCAGTCTCATGGAGTGGGGTGATATGGCCCCCATAAGGTTTTCCACAGATAATGAAAGAATGGTGTGTAGAAATACGTCAAAATGTGGCATACCTTTTCCCACATAAATTTAACATGTGTGAAATTTAAATTTTACAAGGAAAATCAAATTTAACAAGGAAGGTGACTTCAAACAGCATTTTAATGTTCTGATCTACCCATTAGAAAAAATACAAAATGAAGAACGAAAATGAAAACAGAAAATTGTGGAATTGAAATGAAAAATAAATGATTTTGGGTCAAAACAAATTGTAGGGACATGGTCTATTTCATCTTCTTCTTCTGCTTCTGAAATCGTTTCCTTTTTCAAATATCCACAAAATGAACTATAAAAGCCAAAAACATGAAGTCAGTTGTGAAAACATAGACCCCCTGGTGTACTTATAAATTATTAGTGAAATAGGATGGAATGTGCCACTTTCCAAACACTCAAATGACATTCTTCTACAAGAAATACCAACATCCTGTTTCTTGAATGTGCCTAAGTTATCCTGCTTCATATCTCCCTTATAACAGTATCTCATTCATAAGTACTGTGCACATGCTCTCAACAAGGGGCAGTGATACACTAACATTGCACAATGCAATTTCATGTACAGGAATTACCTATAATGTGATATGGCACACAACAGTGTATTACACAGGTATTTTAGTTATCCATAATATAGCTCTTGCTAAACTATGAATACCAAAACCAATGATAAAGGTACGAGCATAAGAATACCACTGCCTCTAATTTGAGTCAGAAAGGCATCAAAAACATTTGAAATGACACTAGTTTCATACAACATTTTGGCAAATTTTGACATCCTACTGTGCTCGTTTTAGCATCTTTCACCTAGTGCTAAAATCATCATTTTATAACAGCCCTAGTGATGTCTTTTTTGGGTATACAATTCTCAGGGTGGTTTCTGGCCATACTCATCAAGCACTTTTTGCTGACACCTCTTTGTTTTTTTGTGCCACACTTAGTTTGGAGATTAGAGTGGGGTACATGAACCCTTTCTGAGATGGGAAGTGGTAATCTGACTGGAAAGATGGGAAGGTTAGTTGACAGTCCACATGGATTTTGACTTGGGATATCTTGTTCAACTAACCTTCTGGAATCATGAGTAATGTGACTAGGGATGTTAATTGTGGATGCAGAACAGATGTAGTGCACATGTACTTTATTTAGCCAAACTTTTGATAGAGTTTTGCAGTCATCTAATTCAGCTGAAGCAGCATGGATAATTACGTAGTAATTAAGACATATGTGTGGATCAATATATCCATAGTTGATCACATTGGTATCATATATTTTTGAATCATGCAAAAAAATTAATGTTTGCTCAGGAAAATGCAGTAAATAACACTTTAATCTCAGTGTGTCTTGAAACACATCTGAAAGATTGTGTCAGCACCTTCAATGGGAAAACACCATGCTGCTGTTCATGTAGTAGAGAAACTAAAACCATTGAAATTATGCCACTTCTCCAGCTCCAGTTTCAGCCATCTGAAGTTACCATTCTAGGTTCTGTGCTATAGATGCTTAAGTCATCTAAAAGGCAGTCATCTGCATACAATGATTGATGTATTTTGATTGGCAATGCTATACCAATGTCCTTAGTTAGGATTAAAAATAGAGCTACACTTAAAGCATTTCCCTTTGAATTCCATTTGTAAATTTGAATTCAGCTTGGCTGCAGTTGGCAGTTTTTTCCAGGATGAGGCTGCCTGGAAGGAGTCTCATCCTGGAAAGGAGAGACTCCTTTCCAGATCAGATCAAGGAGATCAGAGATGTCTCCACAGGAGACATCTCTGATCAAGTGGTGCATCCCTATGGTCCATCTGTGAACTGCCTCTCTAGGATCAGAGTCCAAAGAGGAACCAAATGGTGGTTCTGAAATGCCCTCTGGTTGGGCATATGTTCAAACATTCTGCACTAATTCTCTTTCCATATTAAAATTTGCTGAATATCTAAATATTTCCTTCAGATACTACCTTTATGTGGAAATACATGTGGCTATGAAAAGCTCTTGATAACCTGCAAGCCATCTAAGGTAGCCATTGCCCTTCTACCATATGTATTATAGAAAGTAAACATTCACCAATATTTTGTGTTGTGTGGTTTCCTTTTGTAATCATGGAACCACATTGCATATCTAGCTGGTAGCACATCAGCATTAAATATAACCCTCACCAGCCCACACTGGGGTCTCCTCATCAAATGATTGGTAGGTTAAATTTTCCTCTGCAGCAACCATTTTCTGGTATGGCTGTGATATCATGGTCATATACACCTCAGGCACGAATCAGAATGATTGAATCTCCGCAAAGTATGTGGGGCAAGTCTTGAAGAAAAAGCACAATTCAGATGAATGTGTTTATTCAAAATTATTGTTTACAACTCTGTGCTTTTTGCTTGCAAAAATCTCCAAAAAACAAACAATATAAGCCAACCAGACCGGTCCTACCCAATTTCTTTCCTTCATGAAGGAAATGTTTGATGAAATTGTATAAATTGTATAAATACGAAAGGTGCTCTTTATTGTCCCATCCACGCCAATACTGTAATACTTACTCTGCTACCAAATTTGCATGCAACCAGATGCCAGTACATAGCAGTTTCTAGATAGTTGGGTTGGGCTCTATGCTTGGATGCGCTTTCTGTATTTGGGTACGCAATGGACTACTTACTATACTGTAACACTTTTCAACATTGCATCCTAAGCATGTGTATATATAAAACTTGCAATATTTCTTATACTTTTGCTAATTTTACCTGAAGCGATAAACTACCAATGTGATGGCCAGCTCGTTCCTCTGGTTCCTCTGCCGTAAATGCTCTGTGTACAGCACCAACCCGTCATAACGGAGGTGGTGATATGGATCATGGGTGATTTATACCTTGACCTGGATTTGAAATTACCAGCTGATTGCCTATCGGCCAAAAAACCTCTGGTAAGTAAGCACCCACAAGCGACCATGACATAGAGGCTGGATAATTAAGAATTGCGTTTAATTGTTTAAATTCTAAGCGAAAGTGTTTTGATCAGACATTTCATCAAGTTCGTCCCGATCCTGCCAGGTAAATAGAGCAAACCCAAATGTTTTATGGGGAGTTGTCAGGTGAAATGTGCATCTACCCAGAGCAAAATAATAATTAGGAATTAGTACCCGCCTAATGGTTGTGGGTATTGGAAATTGAAACATTCCCAATGTTCTAATGGACATAATGGTGCCTAGTAGTTCTAATGGTCCATAGTTGGGCGCTGTATAACCACCGCAGTTGATGCGCCCTAAAACCCAAATAACTAACAAACTAATGGTCCATAGTGGTCCTAATGATCCCTAGTTGCCCTAATGGACCCTAATGGTCCTAATGGTAGTCATCTAGTGATCCTAATGGTAGATAAGTAGGACCCAGTGGTCTGCATCGTATCGCATTGGGTCCCTCTGGACCTACTACGATTTTTGTGCCGGACATTTTTTTAAAGGATCTGGGATGTTTTTCGGTGCTATGCGCGATTCTGTTTCTTACAGGTCTGTTCCCAAGATTCTGAGTCCCCGGTTAATTTTTCGAAACCTTGGATTTATCTGTATCTGGTCCTTTCGCAAGTTTTGGGCCTATTGTGTATTTTGAACCAAAACGCAAATCTTAAGCTCCACAGGGTTTTTTTTTGTCGGTCCCACCTATATTTTGGGTGGCTCCGGTTCTATTTGTTTCTTGGCGATCGCGCTCGTCTTCGTCGTCGGGATGCATACGTGTTGTCGGGACGCATGCGTGTTGTTGGGACGCACGATTTTTCGTAACGTACCATTTTCTTTCGGAACGCAGGTTGCGTTTTCTGGGTCCCGCTGCGACATTTGAGGCCCCTGTGGGTTTCTTTCACGGCATAGGCACGCCCCTTTTAGGAAGCGTACTCGACTTTGTGTACTTTGTGGCACGTCTGGAGTGATTTGGGATTCCAGAGCGGTTTTCAGGATCCGGATTGACATGTTATAATCCGCCTGGTGCAGTGCAAATGTATGCATTTTGAGGAGCGAATTCGCCGATCCCGACCAAGTTAATCACTTTGGTGTGCATTTTGTCGCCATTTCCCCCTAAGGAAAACTTCTTAAAATATGTCCATCCATGTGCCATTAAATGGGTATATTAAGGTCCTTTTACAGTCCCGTTTCGGCGTGGGAAGATATTCTGGTCCCCCTTCATCCCGCTTGGAGAGAGGAAGGGACATAGCCCCCATATCCCTACCCCCTAGTTCCGCTAGCACGTAGACCCCGTGATACTTTTCGAAAAAGCGCTGTAATTATTCGCGGCAATCTATACGTGTCCAAATACTGCTGGCAATACCATTCAGACTATTATGCCACTAGGAAAAGAAAATACTGCACCGTCAGGTAAATTCCATTAGGAACGATTCATACCATTTGGGACCATTAAATCACTATGAAAATCCTCATGTTCCTAATGGCTTCCAGAGGAATTTTAGCAATGGAATCCAAAGAAAGCGCATCGGCTTCGGATAGTTTAAAGGGCATAAACTTGACTCGTGGGTTTAAAATATTAACTTCAATATAAAATGTCCAGTTCATTCGGAAATCAAGAATAAAGATAAACGTTGTACCAAATCGGGCACCTTATGGGACATAAACCTATGGGTAATGTTTTGTATACTCTTGACGTGGAAAATACCTCTCAATTATGCTTTGTCCCCTTCCTAATTATTTCAACTTTTTACACGGGACCTCATGGAGTGTACCCAGCCGTGGCGTAACTAGGATTTTAGCTAGGGGGCCAATGGATTTGGAGGGAGCCACCTACACCAATTTTTAAGTCCCCGGGTTCCAACCGTTTTTCAAAGGGAACCCTTTTTGTTTGTTTAAACGAACTAATTAGTGACCAATTTACTTGTCCTGTGGAGGGGGTATATCCCATCAAAATCGTTTCTGAGTCACCTGATTTCAACCTTAGCTCCCCCATCCGTTTCGAAGGTTTTTCTTTTGCCATCAAGTCCCCTCACATTGCTCAAATTACACCCGTACATATCGCTAAAAAATGTAAAAGCTTCAAATTTCAGGCATTCCAATTAATAACGCCCGTTCGACAAATCTCCAGCGTTCGTGCACGTGTACGCCCGCCTTGCGAAGTCGGTGCATTCGCCACACCATGAGTGTAACCACGGTTTCGAAATTGTGGGGGGGGGGACAAACCAGGGACGCGGTAAGCTTGGATAAGATAGAGGGGTTTTACCCCCTTCCAGGAATAAAATCCTTCAATCTCAGCCAGTACATTTTTCACCGTCCGGTTTTCAGATTCACCTTTGTTAAAAATCATGTTTTGGGGACAAAAAAGTTCCACTAAAATTGGCAACTTTCACTCTTTGTTACTGCCTTTGAGCATCCAGCTCAGTGTAAAATAATTGACCATGCAGCCTGGAAAGTCACAGTTAATGGAAGTGTGCTATTTCATCCTTGTCTTAGGTTTTTACCATTTTGCCACATGTGTGGGCAGTCATTATACACATAGCTGCTAAATAATGTAAAATGCATGTGACTGAAGTGAAAGGCTTTCCGCTTTTTTAATCCTTAAGTGGCAATCCTTTATTTTCCTCCAATCTTTCACTATTCCCAAGCAACTTCTTTCTTCATCCACACAGTTAATGGTGAAGTAATTTTAGGACACTGATCCAGCTGTATGTCGTATGCGCTGGTCCAGATTTCACAATCATCATGGAGCAATGTCGTAAGTACATTAAACGTTGCTCTTTTGTAGCAGACAAGAAAAAGAAAATATTGGACGATTAATTTATTGTAGTAAATATAGACACCCAATAACTTTTCCCATGCTATCCTGTTTCACGGGGAAACATTTGGATGCAATTACAGCCAGGGCGGATAAAGGATATGGCACTGATGACATGTTCCACTCACATGGAAAGTGGCGTTCCTCCGGTCGGGAAAAGGGCGCCATTTTGACAAGGTTTCAGTGCACCCGCTCGAATTTTTCAGCCAAAAGCGCCTATATGAAAGAAAAGGGCGCCTATTGGAAGGAAAGGCGCACCTTCGGGAAGGACCGAGTGCAACCCGCCCCCTCGAATCTTTCAACCAGAGGCGCCCCTCCAGATGCCCATTCAGCAGTGGCGCCAATCCAAATAAATGGCGCCCCTCGAGACATGTGCCCTCATTACAATTCCTTGATCCACCTCTGATTGCAACATTGCTTTCTCGCGGTATGAACTCCTGCTGGCTATAAAGTAGTGCGCATTCACGTGTGGCTTCTCTTGCAATGCTCACAACTTCCGTTGAACCATTGTGGAAAGCATGTCCAGAACATCATTGGGGCAGTGTAAATTTAAAATCAGCGATGAGAGCGCCGTTCGAACAGGTTACGATTTCTTGGGAGAGCTCATAGTCATATAGAATATGAGTGCCTGCTATCACAACGGCTGTAAACAAAAATATATTTGATCCTCCCATTCTTACTACACTCAATCATTGTACCCACACCGGACATTCGGTGCCTTCAAAATTATTTCGATATTGCAACATTCTGATAACGTACGGCAAGCCACGTCGAATAACACACACATAGTGCAACTTGAAGTCATAGGGACGAAACGCGAGGACTGTGAAGAATTAAAACCAATATTTGACCTTGAGGCTTGACCTGACACGTCCCAGGTTAAAAATGTTACTGTATGGTTTCCCACTTGCTATCTCTTGACACCAAATATGGGCAACTGTGAGAAAACGAATAATCGCGATGAAATGAGCTTTACCTTTGACTGCAAATCAATGTGATTTCTGAACGGTTTGTTAGAGTACCTCACGACACGTTGAATGACACCTGATGAGTATCGCTGGCGCGCTGGCGCTGACTTCGAACAATCAAAGCTAAACTTCGATATTGTGGTTTGACATTGACATGTCCAGGTTTGAAATGTTACACGAGGTTCGTCACGGACTATTGGTTAATACCAGATGTGGGCAGATTAGGGCGAAGTAAAAATGGCGACAGAAGAAATCTGTTTGACCTTTGACCTTTGAAATCTGCTTGATTCCGTTGCATTATAATACGGCACGAGCTACGTCGAATGGCACTCACTTGGTGCAAATGGAACCATAGAGATGAATCGCTTCGAGGACTTCGAAAATTCAAACCAGCCTTCGGCCTGGAGGTTTGACTTGAACATATCCCGGTTTTACAATGTTGCTGAAAGGTTCACCATGGGCTATCATTTGATATTGGATCTGGGTAGGTTTTGGTGAAGTCCTCCCAAAACCGAGGCGATCGAACATATCAGCGTGAATTTTAATCCCGCCGAGATTATTGCGAATTATCAACTTTCTGACACCGCAAATCAAGCGACTTGGAAAGACATACATTTTCTGAAAATGGAAGCCATAGCGATGAACCACGAGGTCATCGAAGAGCTCAATCAAACCTTTGACCTTGACATGTCCCGGTTTAAAATGTTACACAAGTTTGAAATGTTACCGCTGGCTATCGCTTGATACCAGATTTGGATAGGTTTGTTCGAAAACGAAAAAAAAATGAGGCGGCCGAATGGTCAGCTCGACCATTGCCCATGAACAACAAATTCGATTGCTTAGCTTTCTGATTCCGCAAGCGACATCGAATGACGCCCATTTGATGGATATTGGAGCGATAGCATCCGAGCCGCACGTTCGGTCCATATCGCTTTAATATCGTCATCTAATAAATCAAACTATCTTTGATCTTGAAGTTTAACCTTGACGTGTACCGGTTTGAAATGTTGCACGATGGTTCATCACGGGTTATCGCCCGTGGCCGTATTTGGGCAGGTTTTGGTGAAAACGAAAAAATGGGAGGCGACCGAAGAAACCGGTTTGCTTTGGACCTTGACCATTAAAATGGTAATGTGAGATCAATGTAGTTGTTTCCAGTGTGTTCAGTGCAAACAGAAGCATTTGTGGTACTCGATTCAAACGATCATAAACTCGTTGAATGCGCGCCCTTAAGCCCAGATAATCAATCAAACTCGTTGAATGTTATTGCCAATACAATTACGCCTCTGGCGAACACGTCGCTGAATACGAATACGAATACGACGTTAACTTGACGTAATTGCTAAAGCTTCCCATGACCCCTCCATGCTCTTGAAGATACACAAGGACGCCCAGTCGCGTTTCCTCGACATATATCAGTATTTGCGCAGGGGAATGCACCGTAAGACGTATAAAGCCTTGCGATAGTGCAAATATGTTGCCTCGCAAAGCACAATTTTCCACTCTAGCGAAAACATAAAATGGTCAAGGTTCATGTCATTTAGGAATGTCCCGGTAGCGGGAATTTCTAACGCCCGCTGGTTTACCATTCTGATATTTTGTGACGACGGACAGCTCTTGGAGCTCGTTGATTGGCTAGATTGGCTTCTAGTATTGTGGCTATTTATACTTATATTTGTTTGCCTATTTATTAGGTGGTTCACGACGCACTGTACGCATATCCACGGCTAATGGCGCCACCCACACTGTTTCGCCGGTGAGCCGCGGGATTGGGAAATGTCCCGAGCGGCGCCAGTGTCGAAGCCGGGACCTTTGGTATCCAGAGCCCAACGGGTCAACACCTTAACCACTCGGCCATCCTCGCCCCTTGCATAATTATATTTTCACTTTATAAATGATTACACCCATGAGTGGTTACACCCATGTGCCACACTACCTGCGATTCTCCTGCGTCTGTTAGGACTCCCACGTTATACTAATTGCTGTCATATGATGGTTGTGTGATATATTTGACGTGTGAAATGTTTCGGATAGGGGTTTGCTAGGAAAATACGATTATTCAATTCCATGATTAGTTCTGTTCTTTCAATACTTTCTAGTGGTTAAGTAACCCGGAGACCCGCTGAGCTTCGATGCACCGCATCCCTTCCGCTATATATTTTCCCAGATTGGTTACCGAGCCTAGGCGATGGACCGGTGCTTTTTTTGACAAGTTGTGCTTTTCTTTATCCACGGATATTTTTTTTTCGGCTGCCGCCATTTTTTGTTAGCGGCCCTGCACACGTTTGAGACCACGCCTTTTTATAGTTTTTTTTTGCACACCGACGATATTTGTGAGGTATCAGCGCGTTTTCGAAGGCCCGATGTGTTTAATTAGTGTCCGGTCTTTGTGTTCCTTCTTTAGGACCATGACGCTTTTTGAGGTCCCAGCCTGTTTTTGAGGCCTTATGCATTCTTATGGATCCAGCGTACCTTAACAGTCCCCGTTTTTTTTTTAAGCGGCCCTTGTGTGTTTGTTTAGATACTGGGTACGCTTTGAAGGGCCTGGCGCATTTTCGACCTCCATTTGTGCTCTTAGGTTCCCGCTGTGCTTATTTGGGGTTCCTTATTACACATGTGTGGGACCCCAGCACAATTTTGGAAGCTCTGGTATATTTTTGCGAGGTCCTTGCGCGACTTTTCATTCCCAGGCGCTTGGTTCCTGGGGATCCGAAGCGAGTTTTCTAGGCTAGACTCAATTTTTGGTGAATTTTTTTCCAATTTTTATTAAACTCCGAGTCTCGCTACGCTATATTTGTATGTCCCGCTGCGATTTGCGTGAGACGAAATGTACGACCCTCAATATACCAGGAGGTGCTGAGTTTACATCAAAAGTAGCGTTAGGGATTATGCTATATTACTCAACGTTTCGGCCAGGGGCCATCGTCAGGAGTGACGATAGTGGACACGACATTGTGGGGGCTCGGCACGAGTTCACCGGGCGCGTTGCACTTGGCTGGGCCCCAGTGCTGTTTTGGCGGGCCCCGGTGCAAATTTTCGGTGGCCTGGTGCAAGTTGTTGTGCCTGCTGTATTAATATGAAGTCCCTACGCCAATTCTGGGACAGCCAAATTTATGGGGTCCTAGTGCGATTTTTTGGCGCCCGTCGCGATTCTTGGGAACCCGCCCACATCAGAAGAGGGGGTGATTTTCCTCCTTGGTACGTTACTGCGGCTGCTCAAGGATATTTTTTTTTTGCAGCTCATGACATACTCTAGAGTATAAAAACCCTTCGGGGAATTGCCTTCGGGACCTGTTCTGAATTTTCCGATACTCGAGTTGATTTGATGGGGTCCCCTTTGGCTTTTAGTGGTCGTGTTATATTTTCATGTAAGTCCACTTCACGATATTTTGGCCCAGGTACGATTCTTCGGTAACCTCTTGGTGCTAGTGAGCTTTCGGGTAGGAATTGATTTTTCGGAACCCAGCTGCGACTTGTAGGGCCCCGGCGCCACATTTTTGCCCACAGTAATATTTTCAAGGGCAGCGGCGCGAACTTTTTGGCTCTAAGTCCGAATTTTTTGGGTTATGTAGTCACTTGTTGGGATCCATAGCGCGAGTTTTGGTGGCCAGGACTCGTGTTGTGGGCCTAATACGTTTTGGGGATTTGTGGAGCGATTGTTGGGACCCAAGAGTTATTTTCCATGCGCGTGCTGTTTTTTCGTTTCCCCGGTATTTTATTTTTGGGTGATCCTGATGAGACTTTTTGGGACACGGTGTGACATATCGTACCCATACCATGATTTTCAGGAGACCTGGCGAGACTGTTGATACCCCCAGCCTCAGAGTGATGTTCAGGGGCCCTGGTCGGATCTTTTAGTGCCTTAGTCGTCATTTTCTTGAAGCCCGGCAAGACATTTTGGCCCCTAACGCAATTTTCAGGGGCCTTGGCGAGACTTCTTGGACCCACAACGTGATTGCTAGGCGCCCCGACCCGACACTTTGAGGCACCAGCATGATTTTGTGGAGTCCCGGTGCAACTATTGGGCCCTGAATGTGATTTGTAGGGGTCCCAGTGCCCCTACAAATCACATTCAGGGCCCAATAGTTGCACCGGGACTCCACAAAATCATGCTGGTGCCTCAAAGTGTCGGGTCGGGGCGCCTAGCAATCACGCTGTGGGTCCAAGAAGTCTCGCCAAGGCCCCTGAAAATTGCGTTAGGGGCCAAAATGTCTTGCCGGGCTTCAAGAAAATGACGACTAAGGCACTAAAAGGTCCCAGTGCGGTATTGAGGCCCCAATGTAATCTTCAGGGGATTTTGTGCGATTTTTTTTTATTACCCCAGCGTCATTTTTAGGCTCCCCTGCGGGGCTTTTGGCCCCAGTGTCGTTTCCAGGGGCCCATGCGCTTTTTCGCGCCCCAATGTAATATTTAGGGTCCCGTGCTATCTTTGGGTCCCCAGCGTCATTTTTCGGGCCCCTGCGCGAATTCTCGGTACCCTAATGCGATTTTTAGGGACTCCAATGCGATTTGCAGGCTAGCGTCGTTTTCAGGGGCCCCATTCTGATTTTTGGTGCCACTGTGCGACTTTTGGGCTCCCAATGTAATTTTTTGGGGCCTTTCTTTGGGCCCCCAGAGTCCCTGCAGCCACTGCAGGTTTTTTGGGACCACAATGTTATATGTATGGCCCCAATGATAACTTCATTGACCTTGGTGTAATTTTGGGGTGACCAGCGTTCTTTTGAATTGACCCTGATCGACTTTGTCGGCCCCCAGCATCAATGACAGGGGTCCTGTTCGACTTGTTGGGGTCCCATGTGATTTTAAGGGGCCCCAGCTGGATTTTGATGGCACCTGGCGGAATTTTTTTCCAAACCCGGCGCGATTCTTGGGGCCCAAAACCTCTCATGGGAGATGGCGCCTTAGCCCCCGTCCCACAACCTTCGGTACGTCACTGATGCATTATATATTTAGCTAAACCTCAACATGACCTTGGTGGGCGCTGACGCCAATTTTCGGGCCCCGTGCGATTTTTGTTCATACTCGCTGTATTTGCCTAGAGCCTCCTACGCGAATTCTTTGGGACCCAGAGCGATTTTTTGGAGACCCCGGCGCGATTCTTGGGATTCCATGCCTTCAGGAGAGGGGAGGGCATTTTTCTATTTGATTCGCCACTGCGGTTGCTCAACGAGTTCCTTTCTCAGCGAATGACACTATTCAGGGTAGAAACACCTGTCGGAGAACTTTCTTTCGGGACCTGTTCTGAATTTTCCGGTGCTCGGGTCGATTTGATGGGTTCCTTTGCGTTTTTTTTTGTCGAGTTCTATGTTTGGTAAGTCCCCGGTGCAATATTTTTGGTCCCCGGCACGATTATTCGGACTCCCAGCGCATTTTTTGTTGTTGTCTGTGGCCCAACACGGAGTCTTCTCCAGAGCTGAACCCGTTTATTTTTGGTCTTGGACCCAATGATTGGTCGCAGTGACATTCCGGTTAGGATTTAATTCTTGGGAAGGCAGTTGCGGCTTGTGGAGTTCAGTCGGGACTTTTCGGGCTCTCGTGTGAGTTTCAAAGGCAACCATGTAACTTTTGGGGTCTAAATGCGATTATTTTTTACCCCGTCGTCAGTTGATGGGATCTCTATCGCGAGTTTTAGTGCCCGCAACAAGTTCGTGTGGACCCAACTCGTTTTAGAGGCTTTTGGAGCGATTGTTGGAACCCAGAGTGACTTTTCATGTCCGAATTGTTCTTGTTCGTTTCCCCGGCTTCATTTGTTTGGTGGCACTGATGAGACTTTTAACCCGCCCCTCCGGTCCCTCCGGTCAGATCCTCACTCCTCGTCTCGAGGGGAGGCGGATAGTAACCCCCTCTAAAATCCAAACTAAGCGTTGCACGAAAACGAAAGAGGTGTCATCAGAAAGCGCTCGACGAGTAGGGTCCGGGTCCACCCCCAAAACAGTTTTCCCCAAAAAGTGACGTCACTAGTTAGCTAGATTTTCATAACTTCTCATGACTTGCATTGTGTTTTTTTGGCTCTGGGGAGTTCATTTTGTGGATATTTGAAAGAAAGAAAAAATTATTTGGAACCAGAAAATGACAGCGAAATCAACCAGGGCCGTAACATTTTTTTCGGCCCCGAAAACAAAATTTTTCTGTATTTCAAAATTTTTGGTTTTCAAGTTTATTTTTACTTTCTAATGAGTAGAGGAGACCGAGAAACGTTGTTGGAAGTCAACTTTCGCCAATAGAAAATGCTTACTTTAGCCAGAATCTTCGATTTGAACTCTAATAGGCAGTTATGCAAATTTATAAGTAGTCAAAACGGAAAGAAATGATAATTCCTCTCGTACATTTTGTTGCATCCCTAATGATAAGCAAACGCTGGAAGTTTCATTAAAATATATGTATCCGTTAAAGGGTGACGACTGGTTGAACTTTTTTTGGACGTGACCTCCCTTGACCTAGATCAACTCGTTGTCTCTAGATGGCCTGACTTCAAAAGTTTGACATAGCATGCCAACTTGATGTGAGAAAAGGTATGCCAAATTTCGTCGCGCTGTCCTTTCACTATCCGCGAAAAAACCTGGGGGGGGCGGGTGAGAGCCCGCCCCCCAGCACGGCGTGAGTTAAGGCCCCGTTGCGACATGTGTGATCTTCAGGGTCCGGGATGAAACATTTTGGTATCCCCATGCTCTGAATAATTGTAAATGCCCTGGTCCAACCTTTAGGATTCACCGTCGTGATTTTCAGGAGCCCCGGCACAACCTTGTGGGCTTCCAGCGTGATTTTGATGGGCACAGGCGCAAACTTGTGTGACCCTCAGCGTTATTTTCAGGAGAACCGGGATGATCTCTTGCGTCCCCAGCGTATGTTCAGTGTCCTAGACCGTCTTGTTTGCCCTATCGTTACTTCCAAGGGTCTCGATAAGACGTTTTGGACCCAGCGGTGATTTTCCAACTTGATTCATCTCTTGGAAGTTCCAGTGTACCCCCTCCCTCAAAATACTCAGCGGAACGCGCTCCTCGGCCTGGGAACGGCAGTTCTCTGAGAGTCCCAACGTACGCCACGAATTTTTCCGCGAAGGTCACTCCTCAGACAAAAAATAAATATTGCCTCTCTGGTAGATCGGAGTGTACCCTGTCCAAATGTTCTGGACCAAGAGCCGCCCATCTGGAGAAATAACGCCTCCTTGGCAAAATCATGAATCTGTCAGTGGTATTTTGTGGGGGGGGGGGAGGTTTGTACCCGCCATGGAACTTCCGCTCAATCATCTGCGGATTGGTGAGTACGCTGAAGTGTGCTCTCCATTCGGTTGTGTAAACCACTCGACCTGAAAATATCAGCCACATATCTAGAGAGCAAGGAGAGTGGGGGGCAAAAACAGAACCGCCCATTGAAGCCCTTATCTTTAATGGTGAAACTGCCCCCTTGTTTAATTGTTTGTTTATTGGTTGGTTCACGACACACTTTATGCACGTTCACGGCTAATGGCGCCGCCCACACTGTTTCGCCGGTGGGCTGCGGGATTGTGAAATGTCCTGAGTGGCGCTGGAGTCGAACCCGGGACCTTTGGTACCGATAGCCCGACACCTTAACCACTTGGCCATCCCCGCCCCGAAACTGTCCCCCCCCCCCCCAATGCTTGCTTCCCCCACCCGCAATAATTTCAACTTCTAGCATGGGCGCACATGCAATGTGATCACTCAATTCATTTTGGTCTGCCTATTGCCTTCATGTACTTTGCCCCCTTCGATCGTGTTAAGAATTCAACGGGTGTGCCGACCCTTCCGGGAAAATGGGCTCCCTCCCACAGACGCCTTTAATTCGCATCACGACAACTTCGCAACGGAGCGTAATAAATCAATAAGGGAAGAACGGTAAGGTTCCTTGATCAATTCTGTATTATGGAAGGCAGATGCAATCCGCCTCGGGTGGCTGAATCAACTGGACAAAATATAGAAACGTAATGCGTACGGGGAACTCCCATAGGCGCACGGCCTAAAACCGGCCGGGATTCCGTGTTTTTACTTACCCGCCGCTAAGTGGCAGGTTGGTGCCGCTGATAGCGCAGATGAAAGGCGTCGACCCGGAGTTTCCAATCCACCATGGATGATGTGCATGATCCATGGTTCTTATACCAGATATACTAAACACAAGCAAATTACCGCTGTAAAATCGTCTACGTTTTCGATGTGTCCCTCCCACGCATTAGGTACTAATGCCATAGTGTGGATAATTATTTGCCTAGCGAAGAAGGTGTCAACTTTTGTTTCAACTTCTTGACTTTTGGGCTTTCGGGTATTACGGTCCAAAATATTACTGTCATATTTTGGACATTTATAATCGTTGGATGTTAGTTCTTGGACTTCATGAACCTTGGACGTTCTTCATTAGATGTTAGGATTCTTGGACTTTTTGTAATTCGGCTTTTACTTCAGAAGTCGCCTTTTCTTGGATGTTCCGAATCGTTCTGTATGAAGATAACTAGTTTCAAGTAACCGCCTAATGTTTAGTATTACTTAGGAGGTTGCCTTGAGTGATGCCGCCTGATAAACTGCGAGTCATGTTGTATTCATGGTCATGTATCTCATAGCCTGGGGTATATGTGAATTTCTAGGAGGATTAACAGGTTAGAATTTCATTATGTACTGCTGGTAACCTAATGGAAGTAGATATAAATTTAACGATAAACGTAAATGTTGATTTTTGTGAATTTTTTAATGCAATGCTTTTTGACATTAAGACTGCACCCACTTATTTTCTCCAGAAATGATTACAAGTTGGCCAAGAAATGCATGGTGACAATCTTCACTCCACAAAATAGCTCATTGCATATAATTATCTATACTTGGTGTGTCACAGGCCTGATAAAGAAGAAATGCAACACTTAATGCACTTTATTTAATACACTTTGACACCAAACCTTATGTGTTTGCCTTAATTGGGCACATATTCCGGAGAAGGAATGTGTGCATAAAGACATAAATACATAAAAGATTAGTGCAACTATGAGCCACAAGTGCCCCTCATGGTTGCACTCTGTACACTGAACCAGTTGCCCACCAAATCTGTCAATCATCCCTCCCTGTAATACTGAAAAGCAAGCCCTCTATTCTTATAATGATTGTCTATGCTGTTTTTAAAGATGTTCAATGTGCTGCTACTGACAATGTTTTCTGGCAGCTGGTTCCAGTGGTCCACTACCCTGTTTGAGAAGGTCTGCCTTAACCTTGTTCTGCTGTGTTTAACTTTAATTTTGAATATATGACCTCTAATTGCATCATTTCTGTTCAATTAAAACATTTCCCCAAGATATCCCCTCTCCAGACCATGGACACATTTAAAGACCTCAATGAGATCTCCTCTCAGCCTTCTATATCTAAGTGAAAGCATCTTCAATTTCTTCAATCTTTCCTCATATGTCAGGTTGCTTGTGCCATTAACCATTTTTGTAGCCCTGTTTTGTACTCTCTAAAAGCCAACAGCCCCATGTGTCCACAAGCCGAGGAGTTCCTTGCAATGTTCTTATATATAAAGGCGGCACTGTCAATGTCGTAATTCATGAGGTCATGGATGATTTTTTTTGGATGATACTGGTTTTCTGATGAGGTTAGGTTGGATTATATAATGCAATAATATATTTGATGTATTATGCCACATTATCCTTATCTAGGTTAGGTTAGGTTATTTGATTTATTTTATTATTTATTTATTTAGTAAACCATAGACAAACCACATGCAGCCATGCACACCACTCATGGCAGTGTAACTTAGCCTCATGGTGCATTGGTTGTGCTGCAGCATCTTAGATGGTTAAGATTTCTTTTGAGGACAAACAGGCAAGTTCATAATTTTTATGACAGCATCGCCATTCCCAGTGGGGTTATTTGCTCAAATTGTTGATCAAATTCTGCTGCCATGGGTGCTAAATGACCAAACTTGGTTGGTGTACCATAAAATGCAAATAATCAAACAACCAACAAATTCCACTGCCATAATATTAAAAAGTTCATTATCAAGGCATAGGTGATTTAGACCTGTGCCTAAGCCATCAATTGTATTGACTGCCATTGCCTTAAAAGTAGTCATTTGCTGAGAAAATAAGAGGTTGCATTGTCTTAATCATGTCAAAAAGTATTGTTTTTACCCACAAAAATCAACATTTACCTTGATAGTTCTATTTACCAAACTAGGTACCTACCTACCTACATAGGTAGATATGTATGTACAGAAGAGAGTGATGACCCATCTCAATCTTGCATGTACAGATGAACTGCTTGGCATCACAAGGAAGGTGATGAAACTAAGTAGGTATGTAGTCCAGTATTATTGTTCTTAAGAGTTCCACTTGAGCCTGATTGGAGGACAATTTTTCCTTGTACGATGGGCACTACTATGCCATGAGTGCATGCATGTCCCCTGTACCCTCTGTGTCTGTCTCCACAAGGGGATGAATGTCCCCTGTCCCCTGTACCCTCTGTGTCTGTCTCCACAAGGGGATGAATGGCAGGGACTCAACAGGTCAGAATACAGGCTTAATGGGGAATATATGATGTGATTTTTGCTTGATATATGAATATTTATATATGTGTATATAATATATATTATTTATATATGTATATATATATGCTTCAAGCAAAGTTTTTGTTTAATATATGAATATATCATTTAAAAATGATACCAATTGTCACCACCTAGAATGTCCTAGCAGCACTGCTTTACATCCACACTGCACAGCACCTGCCAGCACCACTATTTTGCCCATATGTGGCACCAATGATGGGGCAGTTTTGAAAAGTAAAGTTATCAATCTAGTTATATATATAGAGGCCAATGGTTTTTTTTCAGTTGAGTTTTATTATGATGCACTTGCTCCAAAATATTTGAGTGCAAACAACTACCACATACATCAATCCTGACAATGCTCCAGAAGTTCTCAGGTATTGGAATTCAGCATATCTCAGCCCAAGACAGCAGCCTGGCCTAGTCTTGGCCATTCAGCATTCCTTTTTCCCTCTCAATTATCAGAAATGTCCTCCATCATATGAATCTTATCTTCATACACAAACTGAATAGCAAGATCATCCTTTGCAAAGGAAATATGAAATTACTAGTGCAGCAATGAACAATAAGCAAAGTAATGGATGCAGGCTACAAAAGCATCCTTTTTCTGGCCTTTCATCTGTCATTCAGCCTGAGGGGAGATGTTAATTTATGGACCAGATCTTCTGCAATCCTGTTCCCAGAAGTCCAGCAGTTCTGGCACAAACTAAAGTCACATTTGGACCTGATCAGTAAGGTCAAGCAAGCTGAGATGAGGGAAGGTCAGCATCGGAGAGAGGAATGCCTTGAAGCCCAGACTGTCCAGAGACCAGATTATGTGCTGTATGTTAAAAAGGTAGGCTGTAGCAAAACACAAAATAAGAGGCACAAGAAATGCAATGCCTGTAGTGCCCATTTGGCAGGTAGACATCACACAAAAGTGCTGCAAATTATATGTCAAATTTCCCACAAGATAACCATGGTGCCAGATACACATGATAACCCAAATGCCCAATCAGGGAAATATTTAATTAATACATATATGTGATCAACAAGAAAAACACAACAAAATAGCACCACTTCATGACAATGGCAGTTGCAGGCAATGCCAGACAGCTTGGTGGTTTATGCATTCTTTCAGTTGAAATGTTGCAGACATTCATGCTGATGCCTGTGTTGGTGTCAGTGTTGATATCCTGTGGCATGTTGTGTGTGAACAATGTGGGATGGACAATAACTGCTCTCAATTTAATTTTGGTATAGTCTGGTGTAAAAAGGCAATATAAGAAATAATTTTTTGTAAAACAAGATGGAGGTATTTATACTTGTGTTTTGGTTGAAATGATATGTTAATTCCCATCTAGATATGCTTAATTTAGTTGAATAAGGGAACTGTTTTCATGTGTGTATACAAAATACATAGGAAACATTTTTGTGGTGCATCCTGCAGAAACCTACCTTCTAACATGCATACAGTTGACAAGTAGCTGGCATATGGATGTCAACAGGATATCAGGAGCAATGTAAAAAACAGCTGTGCTAGGTGCCAGTGTGTGCCTGACTGCAGGAAGTTCAGGACCATGGACAGCAGTGGGTGTGTTGCAGGCCAGATGGCAGCTCGCTGGGCCTTGCTGCTGGCGACCGCGGCGGCCCACCTGACGGTGCTGGCCGCCGGCCCCCGCGCCAGCGTCGACTACACCAACCATTTCGCCGTGGTGGTGCAGGGTGGCCGGCCCCGGGCCGAGCGGGCCGCCGCCCAGCACCACTGCTCCGTCATCGACTCGGTGAGAGGCTCGTGCGGGCGCCGCGCCGGCACCATCGGTCGCCACACCGACGTATCGCTCAACGGCGGGTGGGAATGGCCACCAAACTGTTGTCCCGAGCCAGAGCGAAGCACGACTGGGATTTTTACCGGGAAGAACTAGTTTTTGCTGGCAATAAGCAGTACAAAATATTTTAACGACAAAAAATGGTACCATTGGTATCAGTTCCTGTCATTTACTCAAATTTTGCCTATATCTATGCATTATACACTTTACATGGTGCGTGAAGTTTTCCTGGACATAAAAACAGTAGGCCTGAATGAAACTAAAGCGAAGTATTTACAGGACATGTACCAGTAAAATCCGTGGGACGAGTAACCTAGGGGTAAGTTGCTCGTCTCACAATCGAACGGTTGTGGGTTCAAGTCTCACCTGTCGCTACTCTTCGCCCGTGAGAGATTGGCGACGCTACATGACTCAACGGTCGATGTGTCGTAAAACCAATGACTAACCAACCAACCAATAAAAATCGGGAACAACGGTCTTTGACAGGTCGGTTTTTACCGCTGGTTTAGTCCAATTAATCAGGCTTGGTGGTAAATTGCCTACGCTGGAACGAAGCCAGAGCGAATCCATTGTGCGGTTACGAACACCCGGCCTAACTTACTTTATGTGCGCTACTCAGCCCAACCCAGTATCATGGCAATAGCTGAGTCCCATATATACTGATTAGAGACCTACATGTCCATATCTATAAATATACGAACGCTATACACATTGTGCTGTTGCCCACGATATTGCTGTCTAAACTGTCACATTCTGGTTGGCGATGACGGTTATCCTGTGGCTGTTGACGTCCTCCGCTGGGTTTCAGATAGGCGACCTGACTGATCACTACCTGCTGAAATGCCACACTGTGAAGGAACGCTCCCCCGAACACTCGGAGCATCATGTGAACAGACTGAGAGGTTCTGACAGCGTGAGTGCCACTCACGGATGCAACACCCACGCCGGCTTGTACATAGTCGCGTGTTCTCGTATGTGCATACCTGGCGGCGCCTGCAGTCGTCTGCCTCTCTGACTTTGGCTTGTTCACGGGCCCATACATACGCAGGGCTTTTGTAGGCTGACCGTGCAGGGTTTGATCACTGTGCTGCCACAATTAGCAAGTTTGTGCTGTCAATGCCAGTCCAACAGAATATTGATACTCTTTTGGGTTGGCCTGCACTGCTTTTTATGATATTGTAAAAATAGATAATCTAGGTGCGGAAGGGTTATGGTCAGGAATGTTCAACCTGACGTTGACAAGATCGTAGGCCAGGGGGATGCCAGGATAGTCGAGGTTTGTATGAAAAATTTGCCATTTTATGGAGCTTGTCCTGACCTGACCTGAGTTTGTTTTAAGTATGTCGGCTCCTGTGCATCACACAGAGTCTATGCCGATGCTGGGTCGATACATCCTGAAGAAGGAAAACGTAGGTAGGCCATGGAGATAATTAGTTGATTTTGGCGTATTTACCGCCATGGTCTATCGAGGGGCTGGTTTAAGCACCTGGATGAATGCATGCAACTGGTTGTCAATGTGCAGTAATAGTCAAATAAATGTGCCATGGTCTATCAATGTGTTCTTATGCACGAAGACACATGTCCAGTAGTGGCCATCTGACGAGAATCAATTGGTAAAAGTCCATGTAAAGTAGGTCATGGCCAACATGTCTCCCATCACACTCAGTTTCATTCGCACAACATGTTTCAGATCATGTGGGCAGACCAGCAGTACTACAAGAAGAGGAAGAAGCGTGACGGCGCAGGCTATTTTCCGTTGATTAGCGAGCTGTCGGATCCGTTCCGGTTTGGGTCGCCGTCTCACGTCTTCCACAGACAACCTGCCGGCCTGCGGCCCGCTCAGACTTTCTGGCCGGACCCGCTCTTCAGTGAACAGTGGTACCTGGTCAGTGCGCGCAGCTGTACGCCCGTGTTCGGCGATGACCCCCCCCCCCACACACACACGGTATTGACCACCATGGAACAGTGGCGCACGCACAAGCGCCGCACAGATGCGTACCCGCAGATACGTGTGCCAGAAACACTCGTGAGCGGATGTGCCTACCGCGCACACATGCACACGTGCACCCCCGCAGACCGATGCACCCTAAACACCCACACATAGACACCGACGCACTTGTACTCCCGCAGATCCATGCACTCCACGCACCCCGCACATACAGATACCCCACTTCTTTACTCCATCCGAACACCACCACTTTCGCTTTACCCTGCAGACAACCCTTCCCCTACACGTGCACTCCCACTTTTACACTTGTCCACACACATCTTTATGCATGCACTATCATGTACATACACACATACATCCACACTTTTACACTTGTCCTCACACAAACATTCATACGAATGCACCCCTGCACATGCATAAACGCCTATAGTGTTATTCTCGAAGTGCATGTGCCATAATGTTCCATAATGACCATCTGATGTTTAGCTACGGTGCTGTGCATAACTTGAAAAAAAAAACAATTATTTGAAGCAAAATGTAAAGTAGACATCACATGCATGGTTGGAAACCATGAAAGCCTTCCCTTGCTGAGAACGTCCACTTTGTGTCACTGCTGGCGGTTGTGTAGTTGGAAACAGAACGACGTTATGTCACGACAGGATAAAAGAGCAGGCTGTAGAGTGAGTTAGCGGCCAATCCTGCCGTATCGCACCCATGTGCATACGCATTTCATTCCAAAATCGAGTCGCCGATTATCCGTGGTGGGACTCATATTGACGATAAAAAAGTTGTCTGAACTGCCCCGCTGTTCAGCCAGACGAGCTTGTTTCCGGCACTGCTTGCACTGCCTCGCGCGCTGTCGTAGCTCCGCGTCTCGCCTTCCGACACTGTCGTCGCTGTGTGCTGTGACGACCGTCGCCGCGCTTCGTCGTCAGAACGGAGGCGCGCATGACGGCAGCGACATGAACGTCATCCCCGCCTGGCGCAAGGGCTACAGCGGCAAGGGCGTGGTCGTCTCGATTCTGGACGACGGCATACAGCCCAACCACCCGGACCTGTCTGTCAACTACGTGAGTGGCGCCTCGTCCCAACCGACCTCCTGAATCAGGAGGTCGGTTTGCGAAGCTTAGAAGCTTTGTGAATCAGGAGTCCTGATTCACAAAGCTTCTAAGGTTACACATCTTTGGTTGTGTGATGAGTTTCCGTACAATCAAATTACAGACTGTCAAATTTCAAATTACAGACTGTCATTCAAATTACAGACTGATTCAAATTACGGACTGTCAAGCCTGCGAGTTTCCGACTCGCGGTGACGGACGTGTGCGCTGATGTAGCGGGGAGGCCGTCGTCTCGTCGAATTACGCGGCGGTCCAGTCGTGTGGATCCACCATCCCCCGAAAGAACGATTGCAACTCAGGATCGCAAATGCTCCAGTGCGAGCCGGGACCGTACGTGCGAGCAGGGCCGTGGCGGCGGTGGCGCGGTGACCGGGCGCTCGCCGTGTTCCAGGACAGTCAGGCGTCGCTGGACATCAACGACAACGACGACGACCCGACACCGCGCGACGACGGCTCCAACAGACACGGCACGCGTTGTGCTGGCGAGGTGGCGGCTCTGGCCGGCAACTCTGTCTGTGGTGTCGGTGTGGCGCCCAACGCCAGCATTGGAGGTCGGTGGTTCGTGCTCGTGGCCGCCAGGTGATGCAGTCGCGGTCTTTTTAGGTGCAGCTACATGTGTATATATATATATATATATATATATATATATATATATATATATATATATATATATATATATATATATATATATTTGTATATATGTATATATATATTTATATATGTATATATATATATATATATATATATATATATATATATATATTTGTATATATATAGCATGAATAGCATATACCATGTTTGCACCGCAATGACATTTTTGCGTTCCATCGGCATGAATTGCAAAAACGTCATGCTATTCATTAGGTAAGGGAGGATTTCAAAGCACAAAGGACTAGATGTTATAACATCCTGTTTGTAGTATTCTGTCTGCCTTATTCTTGCACGTATTGCTCCTCCAATGTTGAGTGCTCCTAGATGTTCGACAATGATATGAATGTCCGGCCGCTGCCAATCCTAGTCAGCTTGGTGCTTCCTTTACCACATTTTCACGATTATGTCGGCATGTTATGAGTACTGCATGACCACTGCAGTTGATGTGCCCTGAAACCACAATAACTAACTAACCCGATTATTTCGGCACAAGTCCGACTGGGGCCCACCGTCCTGAAATTAAGTTGCATTCAGTGCGGAACAGTGATAAATTAGTCGTGAAATATGGTGGAATATACCATTTTCTGAACAATCAATGAACATCCTTCTCCAAGAAGTATCAACATTCTGCTCCTTGGAACCTACACCATCAGCTGGAATTTGAGACTGAGGCATCAAAATCTTTTTAAATGACACTAATTCCATGGCAAATTTCGACATTGCGCTGGCTTCGACGGTGCCTACGGTGCTCGTTTCGACATCTCGCACCTAACGAAAGATCATTATTATAACCCTGTTGAGGAATATCACATGAAGACATCAAAATCGTCTGAATTCGAGAATAGTCGGTGGTGTGCATGTATAAAATGAGGCTGAAATGTTAACCAACCATCAACAAGAGTTTTTCATGCTGTTGATGTTAACAGCAACACACTCAATCTAGAAGTTAATGGCGATGAAGTTCACCGCACTGATTGCGTTTAAGTGGGCAAGAAGGATAAGAACTATTCTGTGAGACAAGGGATTCTATGACTTCGATTTCCGCCTAAATTCTGCCATTTCAGGCAACTGTTGGGACCTTAGGTGGCGTTGCGTCCTAGTCTCGCATGGCTCTGGTAGCGCAGGTATACCCTGCGATACCGAGTAACCCAGGCAAACCATGCGCAGTTCTGGCAATCCAGCTGACGCGGTGGCTTTGCCCCAGGTGTCCGCATGCTAGACGGCGGTGTCAACGATTACGTGGAGGCCAAGGCGCTGAGCTTCCGTCGCAGCCACATCGACGTGTACAGCGCCAGCTGGGGTCCTGAGGACGACGGCATGACCGTGGACGGGCCCGGCCCGCTGGCCAGGAGGGCCTTCATCGAGGGTGTCCTGAAGGTGCGAGGGCGTATGCCGTGGCTGCGGTCCACTGCGTGATGATTTTGACGATAACGTGTGGAGGTTTTTGTTGTGCACTGCAGTGGTTGGAGGTACCATATTGATCTACTGATCAAGGCGGAGTGGTGCTGACTTGACCACATTCTGGGAATGTTGAATGTACGAAATGGTGTTTTCTATGTCAGAACAAAGCAAATTCCCCTATCTGCCTGGTGTAAATTAACTTCACTGAACAAGTCAGCTGTCTCAAAGAAAAGTAGCCTGCTCGTTTAACTGAGCCCGTTCGCGGGAAGGCTTACGGTCGTGTTGAGCTTGCTGAGGTCGCTTTCCTGCGGCAAAAATCGCTGCAGTTGTACTACCAAAATGCGAGCATGTTATTGAGAATCTCTTGGTGCTCTTCTGGTGCTTCCGGCACTTGCCACACATCGGCTTTTCATCTCCGTCGGGCACTTCCTCTCGAGCCAAGGGATGGAGGTAGGCTTGCAGGCTCACTTGTCTATATCTTCGCTCATCCTCACTACGACTACCGTCATATACTCTACAACTACCGTCGTATGCTCTTACAACTACCGTCCTTGTTACAGGGTCGTGGTGGCAAGGGGTCGATTTTCGTGTGGGCCTCTGGTAACGGTGGCCAGTACATGGACAACTGTAACTGTGACGGCTACACCAACAGTATCTTCACACTGTCGATCTCGTCGGCCTCACAAGCCGGGTACGTGTCAGCTGACGTGCAGCCTGGAGCACACTGCTGTACCGTGTAGCTGCTGCGATGGAACGTTCCATCAAACTGGAAAGAAATGGGCGCAAGGAGAACGATTAATAGAGCGGGAAAGTTGGTGATACTTCTCTAAATATTAATATTTCATTGAATAAAACAACCAGTTAATTATTTGCATGTTCCGATTTTATTGTCAGAGTCTAATCAATTGAAGTTCAGGTCTGGAAATTGCAGACATTGGTACAGAACACAAATGTGTACCGGTGAATAATTCGTAGAAGACAACGGCGACTGAACAACAATATTTCATGAAAGCGAAAGTGAAGTTCATGCAGAACAAAGCGTCGGTGCCGTCTAAGCACCTACCATTTCTTTTCATATTCGGTGTCGTCGCTCATCGCCGCGAGGGCCGTTCCCTCCCCAGCGTGCGCACATTCTCACCTGTGCTGGCGCGCACAGGAAGAAGCCGTGGTATCTGGAGGAGTGCGCCTCGACGCTGGCCACCACCTACAGTTCCGGCTCGGCGGCGAAGGACAAGTCGATCGTCACCTGCGACCAAGACGCCGCCCTGCGTCCCAAGTACATCTGCACCAAGTCGCATACAGGTGAGAACGGCGCCGTCGCCAGTGCGGACTGGTGCGGTGACCGAACGTCTGCGCCACCAGCCACCACGTCAGGCTCGTTCGCCGCTCGTCGTCGTTCTGTCACGAGTCTATTTGATCTGGCTTCGGGTCGAGACCGCTGATGCGGTGATGAAGGCGACTGTGGAAGTTCTGCGGTGATGTGAGTGTATTTGTGACGGATCGGATCTGCTGGCCGGCAGGGTGTTGTGACGCGTCCACTGTCCCCACGCCGACCACGCAGGAACGTCGGCGTCGGCGCTCCTGCCGGCAGGTGTGTTGTGACGCGTCCACTGACCCCACGCCGACCACGCAGGAACGTCGGCGTCGGCGCCTTTGGCGGCTGGCATGTGCGCGCTGGCGTTGGAGGCCAACCCCATGCTCACCTGGCGTGACATGCAGTACATTGTGCTGATGACGTCACGCTACCAGCCGCTGGCCAGCGAGGGGGGCTGGTTCACCAACGCCGTCGGCCGTAAAGGTGGGGAGCTGATGCGCAAGCGCGGAAAAGTCGCGACGATAAACAGTCTGCCAACCAGGTGGGTGATCCCTTATTTTGTTAATGTTATCCCTGCGCAATTAGTGCGATAGATAGAGAGGGGTTGAGGTGCAGTGTCGCGTGTGTCCCTTTTGCGTTCCGGTTGCGATGAGTGATGGGGAAACGTGGCGTGCTGTACCCATTATTCCAAATATTAGACCGGATTACCTGCACTTTCGTGTCGGAATACGGGCTAATGGAGGGGACGAGTACCGTAGGGGTAAGTCGCTCGTCTCATAATCGAAAGGTTGTAGGTTCGAATCTCACCTGTCGCTATTATTCGCCCGCGACCAATCGGCGTGAGAGATTGGCGACGCTACATGACTCAACGGTCGATGTGTCGTAAAGCCAATAACCAACCAACCAACAGGCTAATGGAGGGATGGGGAGGGTGTATTCGAGTTTCTTTGTAAGGATGTGAAGTTTGCAAGATAAGGGGTTGGGTTTATGAGTATGTTAGGGCCAGGGAAGCTATTTAGGGTCTAATATGATGGGGATGGCGATGTGGTTATGAATCACACGTGTCTGGTGTGGTCTGACGCGGAGGTGTGGTTACAGTGAACCACACGTGTCGGTGCGGTGTGGTGCGAATGTGTGGTTACAGTGAACCACACGTGTCGGGTGTGGTTCCAGTGAACCACAAGTTCGGGTACGGCATGATGGACGGCGCCGCCATGGTGGATCTGGCCGGACGGTGGACATCAGTGCCGGCCCAGCACATCTGCATCAGCCCCATCGACAGCCGCACCCGGTGAGACTTGTTCAGCTGTCCGACTGGACCAGCGTGACTTGATCCATTCCCATGTGTTTTTTTTTTCACTCCCAGCACCAGCCCTTCACGCCCGGACGTGAGATTGTCAATGCTCCTCTCTGGTCAGACGCAGTTAGTGGGGAGAAATGGCTGTGCAGCAGGGTTGGGTTTCTTATGTGTGTTGAGGGATGCATGCACGTAAAGCTGGGCTGTATTCCAGGTTCATCAATGTAAGCTGATAAGCGATGGAGTACCCAGAGAATCATCACATCCCTCTCTATCGAAAGCAACAGAGGTACATACAAGTATCCAAATTATTCCCTGCTTGCGCCATTCGCTCCATTCGTTTATCTGCAGCTAAGTTGTTGAACTAAGCTGCAGCTAAGTTCCTAAGTCTTTTCCACGGACCTGTGCACTTCCACATTTTGCCACTTGTCAGTCTAGGGGGAGGTTTGTTGCAACCCCCTGTCGTTTCCAAACGGAGGATGCGTTGACTAGCGACGTAAAACAGCATGTTGCATATGTGGGAATCCCGCGATTGGTGCCCGCTTTTTATACGTTGGGCCATTGGTTGACTAGGGGACGAGTAGCCTAGTGGTAAGTTGCCCGTCTTACAATCGAAAGGTTGTGGGTTCGAGTCTCACCTGTCGCTACTCTTCGCCCGCGGCCAATCGGCGTGAGAGATTGGCGACGCTACATGGCTCAACGGTCGATGTGTCGTAAAAAACCAATAACTAACCAACCATTGGTTGGCTAACTGAGCCAGTTGGAAGGGGTTTTTCTTCGCAAAATCTATCAATTTTTGGCGTGAAGCTATTCCCCGTGTAAAACTAATAAATGATATGCATTTGGAATGTTCAGCATAGTATTTGCAGTAGCATAAATTGTTAATGATGCGCGATGTTACGATATTGTCATATGCGGTCGGAATGTTGGTAATATCTGACATTGTTTCTATGTGCTCCTTCATACAAGCTTGATTCCTTGCTTCTAACGGCACCACATTCATACGTGTCATTCGCATGCTGACGTTTCTATTTGCGTATTCATTCAGGCCTTGTTCATTGTTCCTAACAGTATTGCATACATAAATGTAACATTTCTGACATTTCATGCTGACATTTCTATATGCACATTCATTTAGGTTGTTCTTGTTTGTTGTTTGTTTATTGGTTGTTCACGACACATTTATTAGAATGCCCACGTTTCGCCGGTGGAGGCTTGATTCCTTGTTCCTAACAGTATCAGATTCATAACTATCATTCACATGCTGATGTTTCTATATGCGATCTCATGCAGGCTTCATTCCTTGTTCCTAACAGTATCGCATTTATAACTATCATTCACATGCTGGCTGACTGATAGTGATATGCTCACGTTTCTTAGTGCACTTGCAGGTAATTCCACCTATGCTGTGGCTACCTATGTCATGCATAATATTTGGTAGTATCGGTGCGATGCTCTCCCAAACAATTAAGAGGCGTTTGTTATGCGTGAATACTAGGTTGCTACTAGCTTCAGACTAGAAAGTACGAGGTATTTTAAATGGCATTGACTTCATCGCCAATTTCGTCGTCCTATTGTGCGTCTGTTGGCATCGCACACCCAAGGGGAAGCCGGCACTTTAGCCTGACGCCGGCGCCGGCTGCCGACAGGAGTATCCCGACCGGGGACGGCGCCCAGCTGCACGTCTCCATGCAGGTGACCGGCTGTCAGAGCCCGTCGCAGACGGTCAACTTCCTGGAGCACGTGCAGTGCAAGGTGACGCTGACGTACGCGCCGCGCGGCAACCTGCGCATCATGCTGACGGCGCCGTCGGGCACCGCGTCGACGCTGCTGTTCGGCCGGCCGCGCGACGAGACGGGCAGCAGCTTCGACCGGTGGCCCTTCATGACGGTGCACTTCTGGGGCGAGAAGCCGCACGGCGTCTGGAACCTCACCATCATCCCGGTCGACCCGCGCAGCACCAAGAGCGAGGGCGTGCTGAAGGAGTGGCAGCTGATCCTGTATGGCACCGAGCAGCAGCCGGTTAGGGCCAGGCCGGAACCCGAGGCCCAGGTCAGTAACGCACACACCGTTCGCCAGCCGTCGATTGGTGCGTTAGTTAGGGGGATTCTCGAACGTATTGATTGTATATTTCCACAGAATACAAATACGAGGCTTTTCTGCAAGTGCTCAGACTGCACTCTTGCGATGGCTGCGTCGTGCATGGGTTTGGGGTGGTTGGTTTTGGCCGGGGCCCAAGGCTGCGAGTCCCTGCCACCAGGGGCGCGAATGATCAAAACTGGTTGAAGCGCCCTAAAACCCAAATAACATATGTGGTTCGGAGTGGACGACTGTTCCAGTTTCTCTTACAAATGCGATTTACTGTCATCTATCCAGGGCAGTAATCGTATTCCGCAATGCATTTCACCCCATGACGTGTGTTTCTGACTGATTTTCGCTTCCTCTCACTGTCTAATGATGTGACTTCCATCCCAATGTCGACTGATGATGATTGCATCTCACTGTTCCACTGATGATGGTATGGGCGCTGCATGACCGACGCAGTCGATGCGTCCTTAATCTCAAAGAACTAACTAAAACCCAAATAACTAACTAACTCCCTGCCACCAGCGCCCGAAGCGCAACGGAGCCCAGAGTGGATGCATGTCCGAGACTGAGGCCGGCTTGCGCACCAGGCGAGGCCGAGGTGGCTGCCCGCTCGTGTCTTGCTCGAGGCGTGTCGCCTGCGTATTCACCAGGGGCCGCTGTGTGCTGCCCTCCACCTCTGAGGGTGGGGGAGCTGGGCTGAACTGACCGGTGTGGTGCCCCCGCAGTCTGGCGCGTCGTCGACGGCGCGCTCGCCGCTGGTGGGGCGCAGTCAGACGTCGGTGGCGCCGGAGGTGTTCTGCAGTCTGCAGTGTGTGCGCAGCTGTCGGACCAAGCCGGTCGGCCCCGGCTGTGACCACTGCCGTGAACTCCACAAAAGGTAGACTGACGCCGCTCTGTGCACGAGTTTTGCGATGAAAGCTTTCGGCTCGGTTATTATGAAGTGTGTTTGCAAAGCTAGTGGCGAATTTGCGTAGTCCGGCCCCGCCGCGCAGACGAGCACCGAAGTTGCTGACAGGTTCGTCACGATTGTGACGCATGTGTTGGGTTTCGCGTGCCACCACCACGTTCTTCTCCCGGATGGCGAGACTTGATCGCTGTCAGTATGTCCCTCTCCTACTTATTGGCGAGGCTGCTACTCGGGGACGTCGTGGGGCCATCACGTAATGGCTTTCCACAGCATACCAGGAGCTGGATAGACGTGCCCTGTCCCATGAGGTGGTTGGCCTGTACGTCACCACCTGGTTGTGGAGTATGACCAGTCCTCACTGCTGTCACCAGCTGAGATTGTGGGTCTGGATCTTGGGTCCATCAATCTTGGGCGTCGCAGGGCTGTGCTCATGGTTGGTGCTGTGAGTGATGATCAGGGCAGCGACAGTGATTGGTCCCAGCTCCGGGGTGGTGTGCTCGCAGCCTTCGATAGGATGTTGTGCCATCCGCATCTTGTCTGCTGTGGCTTCCCTGGTAGACATGGGTGTGAACAGATGAGGACACTCCTTGTCTTCCTATCTATTCATTGGCAATGTTCACACTAATGTGAAAAAGGTATCGTGGTCTGGCGGGCACCGCGGGGAATCGAACCCCGTACCTCTGGCTTGCCAGACGCTCATCGTGACCACTGAGCTACCGACCCCTACACAGAAAGGTTACTAGTTCTACTAGCCCGTACCATTCTCATCCCGATAGGAAATCGGATGGATGGAGTGAGATTGATAATAGTAGGCAATGTTCATCAAAGCAGAGATAATAAAGCATAATGCATACTGGCAGAAATAGAGCATGCATGTAAAGCATAATTATACTGGCAACAGGTGTGGCCAGTGGTGGATTCTGTACCTTCCTTCGTGTATATAATGCAGTGGAGACTGACCAAGCTAGCACAATATCGTAGACAGTCTTTTTTTGTAAACTCAAGACGCAGTACTGTGCTTGTTGTTACAAAATTATGTTTTCCTGTCTTGTATCTTCCCTTTGTATGCTTAACGCAAATGAGCCTCTGTAGCTGTTATTTAGGCTATTAGAGCCCCTTTTGTCCTTATTATCACTATTAATGTATAATTTCAAGGAGTCATCCATGAAATGGGTTAGCTGGCATAATCACTCCTAAATGTACTACTTCAATACATCATGGTGGATAATGCTCAGGATAAGGTGGTTGTGCCAGGAACAGTGAATATGGAAGACTCCTACAAATTGGATGGCTAAGTACAACTTCCTTCCATAAACCAGTCACATGTCACAGTACCCCATGGTTTGGGTGCACGGCATGAGACAGCTGCATCGTTATTGCAGCACCCGTCCATTGTTGGTGGCTCTGAACAACATTTAATCATTGTTATTGCAACATTGCATGATAAGAAATGCATGCAGTGTCCTTTCCTAAGCTTCAACTTTCTGGCCACGTTGTGTATTGCCCCACTGGTTTGGCGGTTTCAAGCGCCACACATACATGGTCCAATCATTATTTAGCAATGCTGCTGGCTGTCGATTGCGGTACGTTCTTGTGCATGGTTTGACAAAGGGAAAGGACGTAATTTTAGCAGCAATCTGAATGAGGTTAATATCCTTGCTAATCATAGCCTGTTAATTTCGCTCCCATGTCTTCGACTGACCCTCACCACCGATCACCAGCTATTATTCTGTGTGTGCTGTATGGGTGTAGTCGGCAGTGAGTATGCCACCTGCCTGCGGTTATATATGCTGGTTAATTGTAATATATATGTATATATATATATATATATATATATATATATATATATATATATATATATATATATATATATATATATATATATATATATATATATATATATATATATATATATATATATATATATATATATATATATATATATATATATATATATATATATATATATATATATGGCTGGATGCCAGATTAGTGACCATATAGAAACCAAAGCGTACGTGCTCGCACCATTTCGCATGCGTGTATTGGGGTGACAGGTCACACGTACACATTGGTTTGAATGTTTTGCTGTTGGCCATCAATAGGCAGCAGCATGATGGTGTCTTATATTATGTAAATGGCAACTGGGACACTTTCACCGCTACCTCTGTACCCCCAGTGCCACATCCCCTTTGAATCCACCAACGTTACCGTTTCTGCATGACTAAATTTTATTCGCTTTCATGTATTGCATATTCTCGGTACTTGAAAGTTCGTGCGTTGGAGAACAGGTTGGAACGCACAGCATACATTGGTTTGCACACTTCCAAGCTCGAAATGTACGTGCGCCCCCAATCGTGCGTAAAAATTGTAACGCGTTATGCGTCGTCGGTTAGGAGAGGGGAGGCTGGCAAAATAATGTCGCTGCGATGCACCACTAAGCGCCAGTAATCAATCAGTAATTCAATGAATCAACGAACCAATCAATAAGCGACAAGTAAATCCCTCATTCAGTTTGGCTGACGACCGCATCAGCAATGGAAGCGCGGATACTTGACGGCCCATACAGTGAGGTGAGTGAGCAGCTCGTTGCCGGCGTGTGGTCAGCCTAAAGCTGTAAGTACTTAACGACTACTTGTGTGCCGCAGCGACTGCAGCCGTAGCTGCGAGCCGGGCACCTTCGCCAGCCTCGGCGCCGGCTGTAAGGCGTGCCACAGCTCATGCGGTGCCTGCTTCGGCAACCAGCAGAACCAGTGTCTGAAGTGTCCTCCCCACCACTACCTCATCAGCGAGCTGAGCGTGTGTGTGGTCGCCTGCCGGACGTTGGTGTGTGGCGCCGGCCCCTGTCACCCAAGTGTGAGCGCTCGAGAGGCCTCCATTTCTTCAGCGCCCGAGAGGCTGCCATGGTGTCGGCGCTCGAGGGGCCATCCCCGTCACCCATGGTAGGCGAGGGCCCCCTTCATGGTGTGTCGACACTCGAGGGCCCCCCGTTACTCATGGTGTGTCGGCGCTCGAGGGGCCCCTCCATTGTTCATGGTGTGTCGACACTCGAGGAGCCTCACCCGTCACCCATGTGTCAGCGCTCCAGGGCCCTCATCAGTCACCCACGGTGTCGGAGCGATCTGAGCCGTGGTGATGGTTGTGAATTTACGACACAATCAGCAGTTGGGACCATATGTCGTCGCTTGCTTCTCAACCTGACAGGAGGGGCGGGTACCGCGGAGAATCGAACCCCGCACCTCTGGCATGTCAGACGCTCAGTTTAACCACTGAGCCGCCGATACACCGACCGTGAGCCGTACGTGCCCGTGTTGCAGTGAACGAGACGTGCATGTCTTGCGGAGCGCAGTGCGCGTCGTGCACGGGATCGGCCAGTCATTGTCTGAGCTGCCCGGCCCACCTGATACTCCACAAAGACCAGTGTGTCGCGTCCTGCCCTGCCGGGACGTACGAGCGCGGTCACAGGTCAGCCAGCTGCTCTCTCTGTTGTTATGTGGCATGCTCTGGGGCCAGGTGATCCAGCTTAACGGCAGTCGACCCAGATTAACGACAGTTGGCGCGTGCTTCCAATGGCATGAATGATTAACCATTGCGTTGCGATGGTAAGTGTTGGGAGCCAAGCCTGATGGAGGGGTGCACGTGCATGGGTCACTTGCTGGAGAAGATGGCACCTGAGTTAGATATATGGTGTCTTCCTTGTTATGGGTCTGATTTTTTGGGAAGTTGTGTACTAGTTCATGAGAGCGTATATTTCGCAAAGTGAAATATATGTGATTAACGGGGTTAGCGAACAAATCAGATAGGTATACACATTGATAACAATGGTTATGTGATTATATTTGATTGGATGGTTATGATATGCTAAATTAGGTGTATCCTCAACCAGTGTTGGATTTTCACTTCTCGGTCTTGGATTCGGAGTGTATAATTTTTTGGCTTGCCAAAGTATGGAGTGTATAATCTTGAGAAGCACTATGTTATGGGGTATATAATTTCCCAGTTTGCCAAATTATGGGGTGTATGTTGAAGCACCAAGTAACGGAGTATATACATTTTATATATAACGAAGTGTATAAATTTTGAAAAATGCAGTGATGTCTCCTGGAATGAAGAATAAAAACCCAGGGGGCTAGGTAGCTTAGATGGTGGAGCGTGGAACTCGAATCTCGCGGCCGGCGGCATTTGCAGAGTCCACCCACGACCAATCGGTGTGATATAGGGTGGCGACGCTATGCAACCTTGCGGTTGAATGCGTCGTAAAATAACCCGATAATTCTTCTTCCTCAAGAATAAAACGCCTTTAAGTCATTTGTTAGGTTCTTATCCTAGTGTCTCACAGACAACCAGATGGGGTCCACCACACATCGTCGTCTGAAGTCATCCACGTTACGTGAATGACTTATAAGGCAACTTCCTGAGCATTGGGAGATAAAATGATCACAAAAGCATACTTAATCGATGTCAACCAAGTTTATATATCAATACCTGCCACTCCTAGCATAGGTACTAACACCGCACAACTAATACAAATTCACAACATACCTCCAGAGCAGGACGTTCGTGCACCGCTGGGTCTAAAATGGGAGGGTCTAAAATGTTACTTCGGGATATGGGTTTCGGAATATATAATGGTTCAAGGAAAGTTATACTAAAACAATCCGTCTAAAATCTTTTATTCTCTCCACGATGAAATTTTCTTTTTTCAAATGAGAAAGCTGGAAAAAAATATTGAAGTCAATCCTTATTAATATTAAATGTATTTCAATGCACTTTTTAGTTCATGTCTGGAATGTTTAGTAGAAGCAAGGAATTCCTTGGAAGGATGAAAAGCGACTAGACGGGCGGGCAAATTGCTGCTGTAAAACAGACTATCGTCACGGACGAGCGGAAATTAGCGTCTCATTTCGCGCCATGATTGCTATGGAATACCAAAAAATGAAAATAAGTTAGAGAAAACTGCCAAGAGAATTACAGGGAACTTTTTTTTCAATTAATAATAATCAGGACTGTGAGAAGAAATTAATCATTAGATCAGAATGAGGCTTATAAGAGTGTAGAGGATTAGGTCAACACACGTAAATCCGAATTTGTCCGGAGTGGGGAAACCTCGCGGTCGGAGTGGCATGAATACAACTATTCCCGCTTGTTGATGAAATTAGGAAACAATATAAGTCATGAAATCGAAAGAAGGTGAAATTTCTGGTTCTATGGGTCTTCATTTTGGAGCAAAGTGTTAGCAGGTTTTAGGAACGTTTTGGTACCATTCAGGCAATTTTCATGGGGAAAATCCTTCCGATATCTTTTATGTATATCGCTCCTGACTGCTTAATAATATAAATATGAACGGTTTTATCCATCCCATTTGATGCAGAACATGTCATTCTCCAAGGAACCAAGAAGAAATACATTATCCATGGCTTTTCGTGGCAATGGTTCAAATAGCTCCGGCCGGAGTGGGAGATGGAGAGCGGTGAACTCATTGAATCCAAGAACGCGGTCGGGGGCTGTTGAAGGTGAATTCCTATATTTGGTTAGCGGAGCGTAGTGGGTTTTTTATTCAACGAAGGATTTTCTTTAAAGCTCTGCTGCCATCCGGATGGAATTGGCTGCGTGTTTGGCTCGAGGTATGAGAGGTTGTATTATCTGACTATGTAGGTACCTACCTACTTACCTATATAAAATATCTTCGCGGTAATTCGAGTCATTGATTTGGATAAACCAAAGCTGTAAGCTTGTGTTGTGTGACGGGATATCTTCAGATAATACAAGGAGCAGGACATGATAATAATAATTGCTGGGATGTTTTGTCGACAAGCGTAGAAATGAACAAAACTGATTGCTTTGCTTTTGTCCGGAAAATCTTGTTTTAACTTACCACATTTTGAAGCGTGAATGTTTTTCTTTAAAAATGGGGCTGGGCCTCTTCAGTGCACATTGACTGCAGATATTATAGATATGCATGCATTCAAGCATTATTTGTGCATTCATGAAATGTTCAGGAATTATTAGGTGCATCCTGTCCCCATTCTCCATTGAATACCATTATACTTTTAACATTTCTGGTCTGTGACTTTCTGAATGGACAAATTTGCAGTTTAAGGTGATTTGATTTCTTGAAATGTATTTTTCGTGCAATGATTATGAATGTGTTCATAATGTAGGTACTTACATGATGTGACCTCACATTTTTTGGCAAGTGCAGTTGGGTAGCAAAATGACACCAAAAAAGTGGCTCGGGTTTGGTTGGGAAATATACCATGAAATGTGATGTTAAAAAGGAAGAAAAAGCTGCAGCCTAACTGGATGCAAGAAAGCCTTTTTTAATAAAAATTTTCTAAGCAATTTTTTTCCTTTAACAAATTAAAAGTAAATGGCCTATTCTAACCAAACAGCCTATGCTAGCCCGAGTGTTTTTTTTGTATTCAAAAACTATTTTATAATCCTGAATGATTCAGAAAGGAATTTGATAAATGGATAACTTACAAAAAAAAATAATCTAGCATAACTTAGCCAAACCTAATACCTTTGTATGGTTCATGGAGGCAAAATGTGTGTAAAGCATGTGTGGAAAAGTAATAGTGCCCATGACAATTCCTATGCTGTAGCAAAACATGGCTCATATCCACCAGTATTTTGGAGATTTGGGGGAAGTGCTACACTTTGTGGCTTACCAGTTGTGTGGATGCCACTCTAGCTCTTGGTGTTCATCCATACATTCTTCTGGGCACATCTGGACTCTGTTCTGATGTTTATCCACAAATGGAGAACATACACATGAATGCATTGGTGGCTGTTTATTAATTCACCTGCACCTCACCAGAAATCGCACATGCACAAATGGAATGTTATAGAATGATATGGAAGATGGAATGTTCAGTGGCATTAAGATCATATTCAGACTGCAGTGATCCATATTTTGTCATCCATTGACATATGTTGTACTTGTGCATGCTAGCAAACTGATATTCTTCCAATCTGGCTGGCATCTCATTTTTGGCTCCACTCCTGCCTCCTCTTGGAATGTGCCTACAGATGACCCGAAATAACAAATGTGTATTATCCTCAATTATACTGGAAACTTCATGTGGTAGGGGACCCAGTATGTCTTCATCCAGCAATGCAAGGAGTGTATTTTTTCCGGAGTGTATAATTCTTTGGATTGCAAAAGTTCCAAAAAAGGGCCACTTTTCCAACACTGTCCTCAACCATACATGAAGCTTGTTTAGGAGTTTTTTTTTAACTTCTGAACTCCATTTGTTTAACGACAAACATCTTTTGAGGTGATGTTGCCACGCTGATGCTGCGCATATCCCCCACACGCAATGCTACTATGATGCCGTTGTTGTTACGATAGCGAACGTATCCACTGTGCAGGATCTGGTTTCAATAGTACTGTCCCACAATGTATTTTGCGCCATGTTTTAGAATATGCAGGATCAATATTGGTCGCAATGTTTGGATGTGCGACTCGGGAAGGACGGCTATACCGCCGGAAAATTCCCCAGATGTGGTTGATCTGAGTTAGTTGTAGTACTGATCGTCCAGGATGCTCACAGTGGACAATTCGACGCACGTGCGGCTGGTGGTTTAGTTGACCATTTTCCGGGAGCCTAACTACTGCGTGAAATGAACATGAAAACTGGTGAAAATTTTGCTTTCTGTCCGGACACATGTCAACATTTCTAGTTTCTTCGCCAGTAGAAATTAATGAAACATTGGTCAATTGTTTACTGTTCAATTAGAAATACACGGACGCAAGATGGCGGACGCTGCATGACCGATGTAGTCGATGTGCCCCTAAACTCCAATAACCAACTAACTAACGCAAGATGGCCGTGTAGTTCGTATGCCCTGTGACATTAAGTCATCGCCATCCAATTAGAAATGCAAGTATAATTTGGCTTAGTTGACTACTATAGACCACATATAGTAATATATGTGGTCTATATAATATAAATGGCATTACTCCAAATGGTATTCCTCCACATAGAATAATACCATTTGGCCATAATTTAACACAATGACCAAATGGTAGAGGTCACATCGTAAGCGTGAAACTACCCTGGGACTTTGTTTCCTGAATAAGAGCGCTGTTATATTACTTCTATTGCTTCTATTCCTGTATTTGTATGCTGTTCTCACATATTCCTTCATCTGAGCCTGGAAGCTACCATTTAAAATGTAATGCGCGAAATGCTGATCAATCTGCATTCAATCATAAATCTGCAATGCTGAGCAAAGGCACCCAATGCTCAATATACTCGATGCTCAATACTGCGCAAGGGCAATCAGTCTGCACTACACTGCTGTGGCAAATGTAAGCCCTCGAACAAGGAGACGAGCCATAGCGCCAGCCGCCAGCAGTGTCCCGTCTTGGAAGGATTCGAGAAAGTCTGATCGTTGATAACTGTAAGCAAGTGATTGTTTTCAGCAAAATTAATTTCTTCTTCGTACTTCGGCCAGTATTCAAGGCTTGTTATATATATCTTAACCTCGTCAATGCAGGGGTTATAGTTTATTTATTTCTGCTTGTTTATTTGCTTGCTTATTTGCGACTTCCGACAAACGGTGTTCGGTAGATGACGTGCGCCGTCGCTTGGAATAGTTGAAGGAGCATTCTTTGTCGACCGTGTGGTGTATAAAACTGAAGATGTGTGAGGTTTCCGACATGTAGCGTAATAGGAAGGATCATGTCAGGCAGTCTTTTCTCCGAATTCTCGGATTGTCGGTAATTTACCTCATATTGACACCAAATGGCTGATACTTGGTATGCTATGATGCTGACCAACTGAGGTAGTCTGCTTACATAGGACATCGACCCTCAGACATCAATCATTCAAGGCCGAAGCTAAGCATGGAGATTGTCCGTTTTCACGCAAGATGACGTTTAAACTGACGTGTGAGATCAACCAGAAGGCCGAAGTGCACAGTTCGTGTCAATCGCTAGATCTTGTCACATGGAGCAAGCGGGTTCTGTTTCATTCTGGTGGCGACGCCACCAGAGATCGCAATATCCCCAACACCGGTACGGTGGTCAAATGTGACAGGACGATGGCCACTTCGCAACGTTCGTACCCATTTAGTATCTGTCCGGTCAACTGCAGTCTCCGTTCTAGATTGGGCGCAAAATGACCATCGTAGTCGACGTGCCCTAAAACATAAGTCCGACACCACCCCACTCTGGAACCGCGTCCCCCGGTCGCCGCCGTGGCTTCCCAGTGTGACCTCGCCTGGCCCGGGCCGACACCTCGACTATCCAGTATCACCCCACCTGACCCGGGACGACACCTGGACTATCCAGTATAACCTCGCCTGACTCGAGCCGACACCTCGATTATCCAGTGAATGGGCACAATACTACCTTGCTGTCGACGTGCCCCTAAGCATCGTTTAATCATCACAGCACATCATTTAATCATCACGACACGTCGTTTAATCATTATGACACGGGCCGACACCTCGACTATCCAGTATCACCCCACCTGACCCGGGACGACACCTCGCATACCCAACGCGGCCTCGTTTGGCCCGGGCCGGCACCTCGACTGGCCGGCGTGACCTGACCTGACCACGTGCCGCAGGTGTGAGCCGTGTGCGGCGAGCTGCCAGACGTGCGTGGGTCCCAGCGACGCCAACTGCGTGCTGTGTCGGTACGGGCTGATGCGCGCCGACGGCCAGTGTGTGGCCGCCTGCCCGGAAGGTAGGCCGTGCGCTACGTGAGGGCGCCGTAAGGCCGGCAGCTCCGCCTCCGCCGCCGCCGCCGCCGCCGCCACCGCCGCACCTGTAGTCACTGCGCATGCGCCGCTGCCATCTGGTGCTGAGTCTGCGCCGACCGGTCGGCGGCTTGTTTGAGTTTGCATGAGCTGTTGTGACGCGGCTGGGCGGGCAGTTGTGTGGCGCCGGGTCGTGCGACACTGGCGAGCATGGCTGGGCCGCGGCTGTGACGTGTGCCGGCAGCCTGCGCCGGCCTGTGTTGCGTGTGACCGGGCAGGTCGGTCAGTGCCGGCGGCGGCCCACCTCACCGCCACCGCTGGCGGCCGGCACCGACTCCACGCACGGCCATCCTCACTGTGTGCCATTCGGCCAACCCATTCTAGTCAATATCTCAGACGGTTCCGTTTTTGTCGACCATTACGTCCCATGGACCTGGTGCCGTAGTTGGAAAGAACAGTGTTTTTGCGTGATGCAGTCAAATTGTGTGCGATCATACTCATATATTGCAAGTGCTAAAGGTGTTTGTTAAGCATCGCTTGACAATAAATTGGCAAGTCAATTTTGCTGTGGTATGCTTTTACTGGCGGAGGACCCAATTGAATCGCAAGGCCTTTCTAGCCAGTCATTTTGTGACACGCTAGTACGTGCACACATTGGTGAGTGTGTATGCACGATACGTGGTGTCTTGCCAGCCAGCTTACTGCCGTGCGAGGATGCCGGTCGCCGCTGCATACTCCGTGGCGGCGTGTGCTGTGTGGTCTGCATTGGCTTCGGTGGTATTGTAGAGGACCAGGGTAGGTCTGTCGACGTGGAGCATGGAGAAAGAGTGTCGGATCCAGAATAGTCAGTCCGGACGATGTCAGAGAAAAAGGCGCTGGCGTTTAGGAGGGGAGGGTCTCGACATCCTCGTCCCGGTTAACGTCATGACACACAACATATGCACCTGAAAGATTTTCACGATTTTTGTATTGTGGCAGAGTTCCTTTTGAGCCGAGTGAATGGAGTCCCCTCATTCTAGTTTGCCATCTTTGGTGATGCCCGTTAGTTGGAGTCCACGGTGGCAAGATCGCGTTGGTGACGCAATTTTGTATGCAGAGTGTCTATTAAGGATGCACCGCAAGTACTTCGGGAGGAGTAGTCTAGGGGTAGGTTGCCTGTCTCGCAACCGAAAGGTTGTGGGTTCGAGTCTCACCTGTCGCTACTCTTCGCACGCGACCAATCGGCGTGAGAGATTGGCGATGCTACATGACTCAGCCGTCAATGTGTCGTAAAAACCAATAACCAACCATCGCAAGTGCTTTTTGCACTCCATGGCATATGTTGATGAAAAGCTGAAGCTCAACTTGGTAGGAAACGTGACACGTGGCCAATTTATATACTATGCAAGCTTTAGAAAATGCACTTGCACGTTCCGCGCATCTATGCGATTTGCATGAGACAGACGCTGCGGTACAGAGGACGACTGGCTAGCGCCCGGTCCAACAGCCCGAGAGATGCAGCCGTACAGCCGGGCTTGCTTGGGTCCAATGAAGTCCGGTTAGGTTTTAACCTCATCGTGCAATAGTTTATACGGCAAAGCTTGCGGCAACCATGAAGACTGCTCTCCATCAAAGTAGGGCGTGGTGCTGGCCATGTGATTCCTTCAAGCTCTGAGTAGTCTTTGTGACATAAAGACGCTATCCGGGCGACCCTATCAAGGTGTTTTGTTTTGCATCCGACTGAGCTTAAGCGAGCGGGAAAATATGTGGCTGGCTAGATACCCAGTCATGTTGGAATAGTGGGGCACGAGTCGGCTAACGAAGTAGCAAAACTTGCTGCCCGAAGTCAGTGCACTCCAACAATGCACCAAGTTCCTCTGGGTTCCTGAGCTCATGTTTTCGGACGCGACTGAGGGACTGTGCTAGTGGTGTTTGGGTTAAAGGGCCGTGGTGGTCTATGACACCGCGTGTGCGATAGGCTGAAGACCCATGGGTCCGCGTTTGTCTCTCGGGTTTCGCATCGTCGTTTTTTATGCCTCCAGTTTCTCTACCGTCTGTTCCAGTCTTTGCGAGTTTCTCCAGTTGGTCGAACCTATTTTGCTACTTCCGGTTGGACCGCACCTATTCCCATCGGGTCGTTCTCTTTGCACTTCTTGGACACAAAATGCACTTGTCCTGTCAGTTTGTTATTCCCGAAAAGCAAGTTCCATCGCCATTTTAATTCCTGAATTCAGATTAAGCTACAATTCGTACTCTACGTACCTCGAAAGCTGTCACTTGCCAGCGTTTGGTAACTGTCATTACTGGTGTGAACGAAGCCCGAGCGAGTCTACTCCTGTGCATATCCGACAGAAACGCATTCGAGTAACCATCTCCGGCCCATGTCCTCTCGGTCATTCCGCTTTTTAAATGTTAATAGTATTTAGTATATTATCTCAAGTCATAATTCCTTCGCTCATGATTCGACCTGGGAGCTGTTAACCACCGCAAAGTAAGGACGTGGTTTATTCTGTGGTTGGAATGAATACCGGAATATCATTTCTACGAATCGTAATGTTATGCGAGTAATACAGAATTAATATGAACCATATAAAAATGGTTACTAAGCTTTGTCCAGCGATGCAATCAATTCAATGGCTTTTCGTGCTACTATTTGTTCAAGCTTCTTACATGAACTTGTTTTTGGGAAAAAGGTGTGCATGTAAGTTTGCGTGCTGGCGTCTCGTCTCCAAACCATAGTCCGTCATATATGCCTATTTTCTTCATCGTACGGTATGTTGGGCAGTATAACCCAACCATTCCGTATTACTGCTCAAACTCACTCGCTTCATCCGCCCGAACCAAACACCGATGGAGCAAGGTAGTTGTCGGCTCTTGCATGCAAAGTATGTAGAACACTTGACTGTTAGCTATTGTATCGTTACCGTGAAATGGGTAGGTAAAAATTCCCCGACGTCATCACACAATGTGATCCACATTCGGCGTAACACCTGGGCGCGGCATTGCCGGTTCAGGCAAGTACAGGTTCCACGATTGTAAAGGTAAAAAGCAGTGTTGCCTATCACCTGTGTAAAACAAATATTGCTCGCTGGACCAACGATAACTGAGTGCACAACAGCAGTGCGCCTGAGTGCACTCTCGTTTAGAGTCGGTTCCAAATGTGCGCTGTTCTCATCGTGCGGCTCACAACAGATTAGTCGATATTATGAAGCACAGAGAACAAGAAAAACGTTAAAGCTGAATATAACATGTTCGTGTACGCATTACAACAGTAAACCAGAATGCACGAATGTCAGAAACCTAGGACCTTCCAAGTGTACGGCAAGTGATTTGCTTTTTCATATTCTAGATGTACATGCATTCACTCGTTCCCCGAGCCCAACCCTTTTGCTGGCACCGTCCGGACTGGCTTTTAGACTCGCTGTGTCGTCGTCTTCTGCTTCATCAACAAGTTTTCTTTTGTACTGTCGATCCTGTACAAGAACGTGAGGAGCAGTAAAATCAGGGACTTCTGACACCGGAAGGCACATAGCAAGCGATATCCTACATTACCACACGTGACAGGGTCATAAAATGCACAACACAGACTCTCGTACATCCGCGCGTAAGTGCGCGTATTCACACCTATGCACACATGCACACACACACATATATATACACCCACATGTATATGTATATATGTATATATATATATATGGGTGTAGGTGGTGTCTGTATAGAGCGGTGTTTTGCGGTGACCGACACCAGAAGCGCCACTGGTCTAATTTTGTCTGTGGTCAAGCACATGGCGCCGACTAGCCAGCTTGACGATCTCTGCTCTCTACTCGCCTCTTCGTCTTCGTGTACTAGCCTGCAGTGTTTCTGCCGGTTTGCCACACCGCTGCTCACCACGATCATGCTCTTCGAGATCAGCCGACTGCCCTTTCACGTCTTCAGCTGAGGTCAGTCCGGCGGTGCCGCATCTCCCCCCCCCCCCGTCCACCGCGCCCCTACCAACACAATCCCCTCGCTTTGCTCTGATGCAGTAATGTTTACCCACGTTTATGCTCGTTGTCGATTTCGTTCGTGACAGATGACAACGTTTTCCAATCTCTACAAAGCACAGCACGCTTTTCACGTTAAATATTGACATTGCTTCATCGTATTCTCCCTGACTTGAAAGCTTGAGCACAGGGAGTACGTGGGTCATCTAATGTCCCCGGCGATGTTGATATTACTAACACATTAATCTGCCCTTCCGGTGACATTGGGGTGCAGTTTGAATTAGTAGTAACGAAATGTGGCGAAGAAGTGTAAACTCGTCCTGGGTGCAATGTTCATGGCGCATCGTTCAATAACTATTTGGGGCTGACGTGGGTAAGCCGTGCCTGAGGGGTGTCATGTTCTTCTAGACTAGGAGCACGATCAATGTTCAATATTTTATCGGCGACAACATTATTGATGACAGCATTTTATTGATGGCAACAACTTGATTGACAATAAGTTGATGATCGGCGAGGTTGGTACCGCCAAAAGGTTGCGCCAACTTTTTCCCTTGGATGTTTTACCAGCGACTACTGTCGACGTAAAGTTTCACTGCTGTCGTTTGCACACTCCTGTCGTTTGCTGCTGTTCATCATCTAAATGTGGATATATATTTTGAGATTTTCACCACTGGAAACAAAGTTTTCAGCGTTCTGCCTAAAGCGTTCTGTTTAATGTCATTTTGGGGTCGAAGCCCCTGATAAAGATCCTGGCTGCGCCACTGTTCACCACCTATGTTTAGGCTCCACAAACGAACAGCTGACACTGTAGCTTGTGTCGGGTTGTACTAGGAGCTCCCATCAATTAATGATGTTGGTCCGCAATAGCGAATGATGCCCGTCATTATCACTGACACCGACTGACTGGCACACACTGCCTGATACTGTCCATTGGTGTTTGTCGACGTTATTCAGGCACAGAAGTTATTCACTGGACGACTATTCTCCTGTGAGCTAATACCAACGACTCGCATTTGATGTAGCATTTCATTCGACGGTCCCGCACTGGTCACCGCCTTCACATCCAGAGGCGTGACTTAAAACAATTTCCGTTTGCAGCAGCGCAGTCAGGGGGCGGATCCACCACTTAGCAACCAAGTGTTATAGATGAAACAGGACATTCTCACTACTCAAAATCAAACATTTTCGGCTTGCTTCGCGCGCCGATAGCGTTCTCTGTTTCATTGCTTTGTCGATCGGGCTTCCCCTTATGAAAATCCTGGCTACGCTACTGCCTGCGTGGTACCGCGGATCGAGGGACGAGCTGGGAGGAGGTGAAGGGACCAGCACCATTTCTTCCGGGTTAGCTAATGGTTCTGATTATAAAAATTGGAGACCATGGTTCTCCTGTCCCCCAGGCCTCTGCACGTTCCTACGTTCGTTGGGTGGCGCACGCTGAAAGTGCTGGACGGGTGGATTTCGAGATTAGGGACATGCCAGATTGTGTAGGGAAACTGAACGGGTTTACTGCATACGCATGCAAAGCATTTGTCAGTGTTCAGCAAGAGGAGAGGTGAGGCTCATTCGCCTCCACGAAAAGTCTATCGGCGGGCAAGGTGTAAGGCTGTCATGGACAAGGCCGTTTAGATCCACGTCATGCGACCAATGACGTCGATGCGTCCCGAAGTCGAAATAACTAAGCTCCTTGTGGGCTGCAATGTGAATAACACGTTTTGCTGTTCTGCATGCTCTATGCAAGTCGCAAAACTAGACAATTGATGACTGGTATTGTTTTGAGCATGTTGCTTTGCATGAGCCATCATATAGGCGGGCGCAGCCAGGAGTTCCTTAAGAGTATGGGGGGATGACGACACAAAAAATGTGATGGGAAAGAGATCGCTCTGGACTCGCCGAAAATTTCCTGTTTTCAGTGGTGGGAAAAATAACAATGTTGTGTTGGACCTAGTGTATTTTTTGTTACTACTGGGGAGGCGACCCGGCCGAAAATACCGATGCAATTAGAAAATACCTATACGCAAACGGCATTAAAAAAGCAATCTGCCATGATTCACGTTCCTTCACTGTCCATGGGCGCCGCCATGACTGCGCACAGCTGGGTCTGGCCCGGAGCAGGTGCAGTGGTCCGCAGGATTGGTGACGTCATACGTCGGGTTTAGTGCATGTTAGCTAGGGGGACGACGGTGGCGAAATACCAATGGAAATGAACCCGGTCAGTATCGGCGGATTTGCACCACAAACATTTGCGGACCAATGGGGATTCCGCTCCCCTCAGTTGACATGTCAAAACAGGTCCTGCTGCGACTGGTAGCCAACGCATACGCAGCGACGCAGCAGCCGGGGTGGATCAGAGGGATGGTGCAGGGAGCCTGCGTCCCATAGTGGTGCGACGTCCCTCTCATGGTGGAAAAAGGCACCCCTGCAGGACGCTGGAGTGCCCTTCACCCGTTCAATTTGTCAACCAAAGGCTCTCCTCCGAGTGGAAGACGTGCTCCTACAGAACTATCGAGTGCATTCCCGCGTTGAAGCAATTTCTCAAAATCAGTGGCAATCCTCCTGGGAGATGGCGCCCGTCCGTATAATTGGTGCCTCTTCAGACAAATGCCCCCCCTCCCCATCCCCAGAAAACAAGTCATGAATCCGTCCCTGTTTGGCAGGGCTCTAGACAGATCTGTTAAATAACTGTCTAGCCTAAACAGTGACAAATATTCTTCAAGACAATAATTCAGGCATTGGACTGCGGGCGACTGTTTAGCTGTTTTCTACAACCGAGGTACTCACAATTATCAATCTATGTTGCGTAATTCATTACGAGGGATCAAGAGTACCACATTTAGAAAGTATTCACGATGAGAACTGAACGGATAAACGGACTAACGACATCTTGTATGTGGTTAATGACCGTCCTGAAAACTACAAATGACCTGCAATACACTCAAAAGCAATATCCTTTCAAGAAAGAATCAGCAAAGTCGGATCAGATGATGCGTCGTATCCGTTTCGGACACTCATAGACCCAGTTTTAAGAGCGCACAGGGGCGGGTTCAGTCGACCACCTTAGAGGGCCAAACAATCTTCGGGAGCGACGAAGTGCAGTGGTCGGACCAGAAACTCTTGGCTTTCGAAGATTCATGGGTTTTCAAGAACGCAAGAATAGATCTGTTTAGACAATTATTGTCTCCATAGAACGTGGCTACAAGTGAAGGAAATTGTAGAACTCATTTCTCATAAAGCAATACCATCAGTTACCATCCCGGGGCGAGCAGCATAAGGAAAGGATATTTGTCTTCTAACAGAAAGGTTGCGACTCCGGTCCGGTCCACCTTTCGCTATTCTTCGCTCGCGACCAATCGACGTGAGAGGTTGGAGACGCTTTTTGACCAAAGCATTCAACATATCGAAGAACCAGTACCTAATAAAGCAATCGTTCCCCATATCGATCTATCCCTAGTACCACCACATATTGTGACCACAATTAAACTATGATCACTCCTACTTTCTCGTTTCTTAAAACCACATCGAATTACGTCATATTAATATTAGAGGAGACCGTTGTGTCAAGTACTATGCCGGTCGGTTGTTGTACCTTGTTAAATATCAGTTTTCGGTGAGGTGTGCGAGCTCCACCGGGGGATTATTTGGAGGGAAATTGCATGTTAACTGGGCTTTATCAGTGGAGCCTTGTTTTGTCCGGTCTGGAACAGCGGGGTACTGACGGAAAGAATCACTGCAACACTCTCTTCACACCGAGCATTTATCAATATGTAGTGGACGAACACGACATGCAAGTCGACGTGCCACATTTCCGTCGTCGTTAGTCGCAGAAACAGCTGGTTCCTATCGCCATACTGAGCATGGTCTGCGTCTCCACGAACAGATGAAGGTGAGTAGCAGGCTGATGAATACTGTAGATTGTGGATGTGGGGTTAATGACGTGCCGCGTCTAGACCTCCAGGCATTTTCCAAGCGGACGAACAACATTTATTGGTTCAGCTATACAAAGTCGGTGTTTGGTTGGGGCTTATGCTGAAATAAAATTAACGGGGTGGATAGGAGGCGACTCCTATTGAATCGCATATTTTATTAAATGATTATTACAGTGGTTATTACGGCCGCGTTCTATTTATGCAGATTAAAATTCACAACACCGTCCAACGGTGAGTATGGCCTTAGTCAAAATCATAATATCGGATTAAAACCACACTGGCTGACATAATTATTTCTGCTTGACATCTTATAGTTTGCGCATCACCTGTGATCTTGCCGCTTCCCGCCTGAATGGTTGCACAATTAGTCTTCAGACTACTCTTCCCGAATGCACCGAAGGCTCGCCTTCGTTCTCGTGCCAGCGCCACAGTATGACAGTTTCACAGCGCTCGTCCAACTACACATTCGGTTCAGGGATTTGGTGGGAGGAACATACCACTCCTCGCGGCTCTCTTAACTGCATGAGGTGGGTTTCCGGTCGCACGAATTTCGTTGTTTGGTTGTGATAATCGCGGTTATCGTGGTAGACTTGGTTATTGGAGTGTTTCTGTTCGATAAACTAGTGGTTAGCATGGCCCTTGGTGGTGTAGCTGCATTATACTGATGTGCTATGCGGGTGGTATGCTGGGACTGCTTCGGGCTGATGTCGGCTGTGTTTGTGACAGGTCGGCTCCTGGTCGCAGGCTGGTACGGGGTGCGTGTGTCTGCTGTGTTTGTGACAGGTCGGCTCCTGGTCGCAGGCTGGTACGGGGTGTGTCTGCTGTGTTTGTAACAGGTCTGCTCCTGGTCGCAGGCTGGTATGGGGTGTGTCTGCTGTGTTTGTAACAGGTCTGCTCCTGGTCGCAGGCTGGTACGGGGTAAGTGTTCGGCTGTGTTTGTGACAGATCGGCTGCTGGTCGCAAGCTGGTACGTAATGCGTACCTATATTTTATTGGGAAGACTAGCATGAAGTTTTTACAATAGCATAAATCCCCGAAAAGAAAAGGGGACGTGTCGCAGGCTGGTACGGGGAAGTGTCGCAGGTTGTGTGTGCCGGCTGTGTTTGTGACCGGTCGGCTCCTGGCCGCAGGCTGGTACGGAGACGTGACGCAGGTTGGGTGTGCCGGCTGTGTTTGTGACAGGTCGGCTCCTGGTCGCAGGCTGGTACGGGGAAGTGTCGCAGGTTGGGTGTGTCGGCTGTGTTTGTGACCGGTCGGCTCCTGGTCGCAGGCTGGTACGGGGAAGTGTCGCAGGTTGGGTGTGTCGGCTGTGTTTGTGACAGGTCGGCTCCTGGTCGCAGGCTGGTACGGGGACGTGTCGCAGGTTGTGTGTGCCGGCTGTGTTTGTGACCGGTCGGCTCCTGGCCGCAGGCTGGTATGGGGACGTGTCGCAGGTTGGGTGTGCCGGCTGTGTTTGTGACCGGTCGGCTCCTGGCCGCAGGCTGGTATGGGGACGTGTCGCAGGTTGTGTGTGCCGGCTGTGTTTGTGACCGGTCGGCTCCTGGTCGCAGGCTGGTACGGGGACGTGACGCGCGGCGAGTGCGTCGCGTGTTTGCCCGGCTGCGCCGTCTGCAGCAGTCTAGGCAGCTGCGACGCGTGCTACGACCAGCTGCAGCTGTCCGCCGACACCGGCGTCTGTGAGTCGGCCGATCAGCGCCGCTGCGCAGACGGTACGTCTGATCTTCTGGCCACTCGTATGCGTGACGTAAATGTTTCATCTCTCACCCTCCACCAAAGTTGTGTGTACGTACGCGCTGTGCTGAAGGCGAGGCTGAAGGTCGCAGAAGCCGGACGAAAGCTGAAGCACCTTAACTTCGTGTGGCTGCACGTGCAAACACGCTTAGAAGGTGCATGGCGCTTCAATCAACGCATTGGCGACCTTCGTAAAACGCGGATGCGCATACAAAATCGTGTGGGCATGCTATGTGAATACTCCCACTAACCACAGCCCGGATGTTTCACTTATACTCCATCCTTGTTGAATAAAACTAGCATTCTCAGTTAACTTGTGTTCCGAAATCACATGACAAATTTCAGCCTGGTCGTACCGAGTGGTAACTAGTTCTCATCGAATGCGTACCTATATTTTATTGGGAAGACTAGCATGAAGTTTTTACAATAGCATAAGTCCCCGAAACGAACTAAGTTTATCGTTTATTTTAATTACCTTGTGACATCGGTTAAATGCTCGTGAGTAACTAGCAACTATTTGCTGCTCCATCTTTTCGGATTGCGAAGCGAATTTTGTAAATTTGCTTGCACAATTCCAATAAGGCCTGTCGGAATAAAATATCGATTAGTTCCCATCAATTTCGTTTTATTCCGTTGCAAAAAGCCATCAGCGATTGCGAAAGAGCTTCTTGAAGCCAATCTATTTCCCTCTCTAACCACCATATCGATGTCGTTTTGTTGTCGTTTTGTTTTTACTTTGAAGTCAGCTGTGGCTTACTGGTTAAATACTTAGGAAATATCAGGTCTTATAGAGAATAAAACTTGAAGAACTAATCGGTGTCAAAGTATTCATGGAAAGTCGAGGCATCCATGGCGGTTGAGCGCTGTTTGAGTCATGGAAATCAGCACGTGTCTGCCAGGCATGGTCTCAGGTGATTGCCGTCTATATCCGCGTCCAGCACAATGAATGTTGACGAAATGGCCAAGGATAAGATGGAAATAGTGTGGTAGGTAAGTGAAAAATCTCCTCTCGTGGCCACTTCCAAACCAGTTGCACTCGTCCTGCATTCTGACAGAGCAACGGCCTCTGTAGTCTGGAATCGACAGACCTATTCCTACTCTCGACCTGTCGAGCCATGTGTGTTGAAGCCCGTCAGCGGCTAGACATGCACACTGTGTCGTGAGCCAGCCGTCTGTCGGCGTCTGCAGGCGAGTTCTACGGGGGCGGCCTCTGTCAGCGGTGCCACCGCAGCTGCCGGGGCTGCAGCGGACCCTCCTCCGTCGACTGCACCCAGTGTCGGCCGGACAGAGTCCTGCACAACGTGAGTCGTACCGCCGGCGCGTCCTGTCCATGTCGTGGTGGTGGGGAATACAACACAGCACATCAGACGTGTATGTTGGGTACGTGGCACTGTGACGGTGTGGTGTGGTGTGGGACCCGGTACTGTAACGTTGACGATGAGGTGTAGGTGTGGTGTGGGTCTCACTACCGCCACGTGTGGTGTGGGTCCCGGTACTGTGACGCTTACGGTGTGGTGTGGGTCCCGGTACTGTGACGCTTACGGTGTGGTGTGGGTCCCGGTACTGTGACGCTTACGGTGTGGTGTGGGTCCCGGTACTGTGACGCTTACGGTGTGGTGTGGGTCCCGGTACTGTGACGCTTACGGTGTGGTGTGGGTCCCGGCACTGTGACATTGACAAATTGGCAGTGTGGTGTTGGTGTAGTGACTGTGTCGCTGACGGTGTGGTGTGGGTCCCGCTAATGTGATAGTGTGGTATGGGTCCCGGTACTGTGACTGGCATGGTGTGGGTCCAGGTATTGTGATGCTGACGGTGCGGTGTCGGTGTAGTGCCTGCGATGGTGTGGTGTGGGCCCCAGTACTGTGAGTGACGTGGTGTGGGTCTCTATACAGTGACTGACGTAGTGTGGTGTGGGTGTAGTGACTGTAATATTGACGGTGTGGTGTGGGTCCCGGTACTGTAACGTGTGGTGTAGATCCCGGTAATGTGACGTTGACGGTGTGTGTGGATCTCACTACTGTGTCGCTGACGGTGTGGTGTGGGTGTAGTGACTGTGATGCTGACGTGTGGGTGTAGTGACTGTGACGTTGACGGTGTGTGTGGGTCTCACTACTGGTGTGGGTCCCGGTACTGTGATGCTGACGTGTGGGTGTAGTGACTGTGACGTTGACGGTGTGTGTGGGTCTCACTACTGTGTCGCTGACGGTGTGGTGTGGGTGTAGTGACTGTGACGTTGACGGTGTGTGTGGGTCTCACTACTGTGTCGCTGACGGTACGGTGTGGTGTGGCTACAGGGGCTGTGTCGGCGCGACTGCCCGGAGGGGCTGTCGTCGGTGGGCGGTCTGTGTACGGCCTGCCCGCACGCCTGCCTGGACTGCTACACTGTGCAGCACCGCGCCGTGCAGAGGTGTAGCTCGTGTCAGCAGGGTCTGCTGCTGCACAACGAGACGTGTGTGGCGGCCTGCCCCGACCGGTGAGTGCCGCTACTGCCAGCGGTGACAGCGACTCGTGCATAGAGCCGCTATCATTGACGCGTGTAGATGTTCAGCTGGTTGTCAGGGCGTCCATGTGCAGACACAATACCGATGGCGCCACTCTGTTGGTGGGTCTGTGAAGGGACGCTACCAGAGTGGTCTTGCTATGATTAAGGTCATATTCTACTTTCTACAGAAAGTTAAGTTTCTACTGCAAATTAAGTTCAAATGGTTAGATTTTACCCCTCCGGTCACATCCTCACACCCCGTCCCGGGAGGGGTCGATAAAGACCCTCTCTAAAGACCTCCAAATTAAGCGTCGCAGGAAAACGAAATAGGTGTCATCCGAAGGCGCTCGGTGAGTACGGCCAGACACCAACTAAAAAAAAATTCCCATAAAAAAGTGAATTGACTAGGGGTCCTAGGTCTTCACGACTTACGTCATGTTTGTGTCTCTGGTGGGTCGTCATGTTGGTGGCTCTGGTGGATTCATTTTGAGGGATATTTGAACAAGAAATATTAGGAATATAAAAAGGAAAGCGAAATCGACCAGGACCAGAACATTTTGGCCACCGAAAAAGTGAATTAATTCCAAAATTGTGTTTTCAATTTTTACTTTTCCTTTTCTATTGAGTAGAGCGGACCGAAAGATGTTATTCGAAGGCAGCTTCCTCCAATAAAAAGGCTTATTTTAGCCATAATCTTCGATTTTTACTCTCATGGGAAAATATACAAAGTTAATAAGGAATCAGAAACGGAAACATGAAATATGCCTCTGGTGCGATTTGTTGCATCCATAAAAATACGCAAACGCTGAAAATTTCCTTTAAATATCTTTATCGGTTAAAGCGTGACGACTGGTTTAACTTTTTTGGAGGTGACCTTACTTGACCTTGACTAACTCGTTAACCCTAGATGATTGATTTCAAAACTTTGGCATAACATTCCAAATTGATGTGGAAAAGGTGTGGCAAATTTCGGCGCGCTGCGCACGCCGTTTTTTTCACTGTCTGCGGAAAACCTTAGGGGGTCGTCAACGTTTCCCCCCCCCCCGAGACGGCGTGGGTTAACAACATTTAAAAAAAGAACGAACTCTAATGAGGTGTAGTTTGTTTTATTATTAGATCATGTACCAAATCACTTTACCGTCAAAGTGAAATGGGAGCAAATTCTTACTAACTTCTTGTAATAAATTTACGTCATACAGCTTCCGTGCAATGTGTTGACAATCTTCAATGCGCTTAAGTGAACGAGAATCTAAGGTGCTATATTTTGATATTATCTTGAATAGCTTTCATGAAGTCTCTATCCTATCATTGTTGCACTCAATTCCATGACATGTGTCGTATTGCGTTAATTTAAAGGAGTCCGCGGTAGCTTAGTTGGTAGAACGTCGGACTCTTGATACCGCGCTTGATGCCTTTTGATACCGTACTCGACGATTTTCATAGCTATCTAACCTGGTCATTTTTCATATATTGACGTGTGGATTTCAGGCAATATTGAGGTTCCGGCATGGCTCCGACATTTCCTGCCAAGAAGACCCGTAGAGCCGCTGAGAGGCGTCGGGGCAAAGGCAAAGTTCCAGCTTTGATCCATATCAAGCAACGTCTGCTCTGCCACGCCAAAATTGCGTAGGAAAGATTCACGATTGTATATGCATTCTTTCCATTGAACACCCATGAGCGTAAAGTTCTGAAGCAACATCGAGGGAACATATCAGCCTCACCTCCATTTGTGGCAGAACTCATGCCAGACAAATCGCCTATCGTTTCAAATATGAAAACCTGCCTGCAACTTTGATGTTGCGGCTCATTGACGGTCAGGAAATGGCTCCGGGCCCGACCGCCATCAATGGCGGTCGGTCGGCGGCGAACTGTAGCCGCCGCCGCCTTTGGTGTATGAATAGCAGAATATAGTTCCAGAAGACTATTCGCATGGTAGCATTATGTGCAATATATTAGTGTAGGTGGAAATGAAATTGAAATATGAAGACAAGCTAACTTTAATAAATGCACCTCGTGTTCTATTTTATGGACACATAGTTACATAAGTTGTAAATATATTCCTTGCGCACGCACTAGTGAGCGTATGAGCACCGTTTGTCGCTAACGCTTATTTCATAATTATTGAATGTCATCAGAAACCTACTTGTTTTCTCTCTTTAACCGGAGACCCCAGGATGACTGCATTACCATTGTGTCTGGCGCTTAACGTATAGTCGTATCGGGAGGAGTGTATTCGCGGCCTGATATTTTTAACGTCAGATACGAATCGTAGTGCATGCGTTAGTTCACTGACTACATGAAAGTTAACTGCCACAGGTGGTGTTGCAAATGTTTGTGCATCATTCCGATCAGGAAAGCACGAAATATTAGCTCGGATTAAGGCATAGTTTGGCACAGTTTTTGTTCGCGCTCAAATACTTTGTGCGTAGCGGACCGGAGTGTGGCTCGTTGGTGCTTCCATCTATGTGTCGTGTCGGCTCGTCTGCCGCTGGGGGCGACTGTGACGGGAGTGTGGCTCGTTGGTGCTTCCATCTATGTGTCGTGTCGGCTCGTCTGCCGCTGGCGGGCGACTGTGACGAGAGCGTGACTCGCCGGTGCTGCCATCTATGTGTCGTTGTGTCGACTCGTCTGGCGCTGGCGGGCGGCTGTGACCGGGGCGCTGGTGCTGCCGCAGGACGTACCGCTCGCTGGAGGAGTGCGTGCCGTGCGCGCCCGCCTGCAGCACGTGCTTCGGCGGCGAGCCGGACGAGTGCGCCTCGTGTCCGTCCGGCGGCCTCCTGGTGTCCGGCAGCTGCCACGCCGCCTGTCCGGTCGGCTACTACCGGAGCTGGTCCGGCTGTAGACGCTGCCACCGCACCTGCCACACCTGTACTGGTAACGGCCGTCAAACATAGGATGGTTTGGGCCGCCACACCTACGCCGGTGTACACAGTGGGGAGGTGGCTTCTGGGCTGCCACACCTGCGCCGGTGCACACAGTGTGGAGGTGGCTTCTGGGCCGCCGCACCTGCTCTGGTACACACAGTGGGGAGGGGGGCTTCTGGGCCGCCGCACCTGCTCTGATACACACAGTGGGGAGGGGGGCTTCTGGGCCGCCGCACCTGCTCTGGTGCATACAGTGGGGAGGGGGCGTCTGGGCTGCCACACCTACGCCGGTATACACAGTGGAAAGGTGGCTTCTGGGCTGCCACGCCTGGTCTGGTACACAGTGGGGAGGGGCTTCTGGGCTGTCACACCTGCGCCGGTGCACACAGTGGGGAGGGGCTTCTGGGCCGCCGCACCTGCTCTGGTGCATACAGTTGGGAGGGGCGTCTGGGCTGTCACACCTTTCCGCTCGGTAAACACCATACACCATTGGTTATTACTATTTGCGACTGATAATTCGTAGCGATTCAAAAGAAAATTCCTGTCACCACATGTTTGTCGATCCCTCGATTTGTCCGGTCATTTTTCCAAGCTGCAACATATTTAGCAACGTCATTCCGAGTTAATGGGGCACGTTGTTTTTCAACTGAATCATAGTTGTTGCTGGGGTGGCTTTGGGAACCAGTGTTCTATTGCTAAGCAGAGCTTGTTGCGTGAACCCTGGCCCTACTACCCAATCCATGAATTCCAGTTCAACGGCGGAATTTAGACCAAAAGTTTAACGTGCCGTCAATGCACCGATACGGCCGCCCGGTAGCTCGTCCCCGGCTTTATAGGGCCAGCTGCCAACTGACACCCCCGGCCTGAGGCTAAATGCGGGCGCGTGAAGCGACTCGAACCCTGAGTAAAACAATTGTTTGCCTCAATGTTTTGCAACCATTGTTTTTCCTCAACAATACCGAATTCGTCGTTGCTTGGTCGCCTTCAGAACGACACATACCTTCCCTGGGGTTGTCGACCCTCTGGCGTCTCATGACTGTCGCGTTACCCCGACTGACGCGCAGTTTCTATAACCATGTGAAGGCATTCATACATGCCTCGGCAATCGTACCATCGCTATTCTGAGGTTTTCGACCCCCTGACGGCTCATGACTGTCGCGATACCTTGATTGATGCGCAGTTCCTGTAACTGCCTCCACCGAACCGCCGCCCGGACGGAAATGTACATTTGGAATGCTGTAACGTATGTACATTCGTGTGTACCTTCCTATCAATTGCAATGCTTAGGTATGCTTGACACCAGACAAAGCTCTTCCCGATTTCATTACCCTATATTGGACATACTTCATGGTCCCTTTAGTACGTTGTTATATTGTTGGAGGACAGGTGTTAGTGGAGCATTTTCTTCAAATCTTCACTGCAGTGAAGTGTGTTCGGCCATCTTAGTTTCAGTACTCGCTGAGAGGGCCAGCTGGCAACTGGTTCCGTGCGGCCGAGGACTGGCAGCGGGCCGGCCCTGTCGTAGCATTAACATCACACCGAAGTGTCCGAGTTCCTACTGGTATGGCCTCACCGACCGAGGCTTCACCGATGTGGCTTTACCGAGCAGTCCTAGGCTAGGCAGGGCTTCATGCGGTAACTCTCGTCCTACCACCCGTCCCGCGAATTCCTGTTGAAGAGCATGCATTTGGCCGAGGGTGTAACGTGCCGTCAGCGCACCCACACGATCGCCCCGGTGTCGTGTTCCCAGCCTTGCCGGGCCAGTTACCAACTGACTCTCCCAGCCGGGAGCTATGCGAGATCGTGAGGCGACTCGAGCATTGTTTTGCCAGGCAGGGGAGGTCAGTGTTGATGGGGATCTAGCCAACTGAGCTACCCGAGCGGCCATATGGCCAACACTAACTTCATATTACAGCTCCCACGATGCTTATGGAATCATCTTGTTTTCTTACACTCGAAATCACAATGTCACAGTAATTATCGCAGTCTGATCACTGATGGCAAGCTATTTTAGATAAAGAATGATTATGTTGCTCTGTGAATGATTGTTGTCACTGGGAATCGCTGACTTCAGGATCGACCGGCCTTTCTTCTGTCCGTTGTCAGCGCACGCGCGCGTGATTCGGGTCACTGACGGATAGTCAGGCTGCCTGGCCGACTCTTCACAGTATGGAGTTCTCCTGCCGACTCTTCACTTCACAATGTGAAGTGCATGAGCTGGTCCGACGTCGTTCGGCGCTGTCGGATGGCAAAATCGAACACATACCGGCGAAGGAATGTACGCCTCCTTATAGCATTGATTTCGAATTGGCAGACTCGCTGTGCTGAGCGCCATGTAGCGCCCTGTTTCGCCGCAGTGACGCACCTCTGTTCCAGAATCGGCGCTCACAAACTGCCGCTCGTATTGTGACGGCTATCAGCGGCTGGCTGAGGATGTGACGCAACTCTCTGTTCCAGGATCAGCGCTGACAACCTGCCGCTCGTGCTATGACGACTACCAGCTGCTGACTGAGTATGGCACGTGCATGCCTTGTGGTTCGCACGAGTTCTTCGCACCGGACGCCAGGGTGTGTCGTCGGTGCCACAGCACGTGTGGCACGTGCGAGGGCGCCGGCTCCACCAACTGCACGTCGTGCGCAGGTGGGCGGAGACTGGCGGCTCGGTGGAGACAGGACAGTGATCAGAGGTAGACACCCGAGCATTGTGGACCAGTGGGCGAATACCGTAGGCGCGTGGAGACTGGTGGGTCGGTGGATGCAGGACAGCGATCAGAGGCAGACACCCGACAATTGTGGACCAGTGGGCGGATATCGTAGGCGTGTGGGGACTGGTGGGTCGGTGGATGCAGGACAGTGATCAGAGGCAGACACCCGACAATTGTGGACCAGTGGACGAATATCGTAGGCGCGTGGGGACTGGTGGGTCGGTGGATACAGGACAATGATCAGAGGCAGACACCCGACAATTGTGGACCAGTGGGCGGATATCGTAGGCGTGTGGGGACTGGTGGGTCGGTGGATACAGGACAGTGATCAGAGGTAGACACCCGACCATTGTGGACCAGTGGGCGAATACCGTAGGCGCGTGGAGACTGGTGGGTCGGTGGATACAGGACGGTGATCGGAGGCAGACACCCGACCATTGTGGACCAGTGGGCGAATACCGTAGGCGTGTGGGGACCGGTGGGTCGGTGGATACAGGACAGTGATCAGAGGCAGACACCCGACAATTATGGACCAGTGGGCGAATACCGTAGGCGTGTGGGGACCGGTGGGTCGGTGGATACAGGACAGTGAGCAGAGGCAGACACCCGAGCATTGTGGACCAGTGGGCGAATACCGTAGGCGCGTGGGGACTGGTGGGTCGGTGGATATAGGACAGTGATCAGAGGCAGACACCCGATAATTGTGGACCAGTTGGCGGAGTTCGCAAGTCCTGTCTTCTTTAGGCTTTGTTGTTTTGTTTGAAATGTGTTTATGAAACAAGGTCGCACTCCCTGTTGACGTGCACTGATGTCTTCTCAATTTTGCGGGGGTTGGGGAGAATGGCTTTTTGGGGGTGTGCCCGACCATAAAGGTCATTTGCGCCGCCTTCAGAGCGAATGTATTTTGTAGGCAAAGGCCAAGGCAAGTGTATATTTACGTTAAGAGGTTTACGTTATAGTGTATGTGATGCTCTAACAAAAATGTTAAGGTGCTGAAAGCGGAGGCTTGGGCGGGATACATCTCCCGAATGCCCAAGCGATGTTAGTTTAGCCTTACTCCTTCGCAAGATACTTTGTAGCTAGGGTTGGGGACGGCGATTTTGAGTGGCGAGAAAGTTCATTTTGCCAGTATGCTGTCATTAGCCTACTCTTGCCGAAGAGCACCGAGTGGTCTTTACCGTGCGGACAAGGAGGTAGTTGTCCACATTGGCTATCACGCGGGCGTCGCGTATTGGTTGCTAGTAGATGGTTAGTCGGAGGGTGCATTCCTGCAGGGTTGTCAGTGAGGTTAGTGTTGTGCTTGACAATTCTGCTCATCTACGTCCGCTGTACCTCTGTACCTCTGGGTAGCCGCTTACGTTATGAATTCCAAGGCGAGCCGGCTCATCTGCGTCCGATGGCTCCTCCGGGTAGTCGTTTTGCGTCATGTTAAGTTTACGTTTGCGTCGGTCTGGGCACATCTCTCCTTCCGACGTCACCGCTAGGTGGCTATTTATCTCGAATGGGAAAGCGAATCGGCTTCTGCACGTCCGATGCCATTCTGGGGTGGCTATTTGCGTTATTCCTACGAGTGTATCGCGGACATGCATTGCGTTTGTGAGTGGGCTTTGGTGATGTGGTGTATACAATGCTCCTGCTAGTTTTGTAGCTGACAAATATTCAAACATTAATTGAAGGAGTCATAGGTGCTTGTCATCTAGAAATGATAAGAAGCCAGAGCGCAATGCCCTCCTTTCGGCAGAAGGCCTTAGGAGGTTGTGTGAGCGTTAAAACTTCTACAGTCCAGCAGAATGCGGCCTATACTTGTGGTGTTGCAGGTGTCGTATTGTGGTGTTGCAGGTGTCGCATTGAGGTGTTGTACATCGATCATCATCTAGTTGAGGCTGTGCTATTTTATGCCCCAATTTTCCAGACCCTTGCTTAAGTGTCACTTAAAATTATTTAAGAACCAAAGGTAAAGTCGCTTTCATAAGTTTGCAACCTTTTGTTTTATCCATGGAATGGCGGAGTGCATAATGTGCTTGAAGGATACATATACTTGGACAAATATAGCTAGGTACAATTCGCTATCACTAGCCACTCTCATAACATCGCACCCCCCGCCCCTCCCCACCATTCACATCGGGTCAAGCCATCTCGTCCCATCTACCCGGCCAATCTCGTCTTGCCCGATCCTTCATCTTGAAGCAAGCCTCCGTTCGTCTATTCTCCAACACTCCACACCTATGCACACGTGTGTATATCACGTAAAAGACAACTCACACCTCACATTATCACACCACCGAGACACAGCCAATATTATTACACTGTTGACAGGCTGGCGAAACTCAAAGAAAAGAAGACGGGGTATTATATTGAGCTCTGTCCCGGTGTGCTGTCGGTCGAGCCGTGTTGTGCGTGTCAGGTGATATTTCTGTGTCAGGTGAGCTGCGTCTGGAAGTGCCGAGCCACAGATGCGTGCCGTGCTGCGGCCAGCTGCAGAATACCAGCGGCGACGTCCACCAGCCGACACACTGCTGTCAATGTCACCCCGCCAACGGTCAGTGGCCTGCCGGCCTGCCGTCACATGACCGACCTACCGTCACAGGATTAATCACCCGCCACCTGACCGACATGCCGTCACATGATTAATCACCCGCGAGGTGACAGACCTACCGTCACCTGATTAAACACCCGCGAGGCGACAGACCTACCGTCACCTGATTAAACACCCGCGAGGCGACAGACCTACCGTCACCTGATTAAACACCCGCGAGGCGACAGACCTACCGTCACCTGAGTAAACACCCGCGAGGTGACCGACCTACCGTCACCTGATTAAACACCCGCGAGGCGACAGACCTACTGTCACCTGAGTAAACACCCGCGAGGCGACAGACCTACCGTCACAGATAACCACCCGCGGACCTTTACCGTCACCTGATTAAACACCCGCGAGGCGACCGACCTACCGTCACCTGATTAAACACCCGCGAGGCGACAGACCTACCGTCACCTGATTAAACACCCGCGAGGCGACAGACCTACCGTCACCTGAGTAAACACCCGCGAGGCGACAGACCTACCGTCACCTGAGTAAACACCCGCGAGGCGACAGACCTGCTGTCACATGTTCCACCTATCGTCACCTGACCGATGTGCCGACCCCGGATATCACCCTCCATCCGACTGATCACTCTGCATTGGACTCATCGCCTTTCACCTGACTGACTACCGTCTATCCAACTGTATCTGTTTTTTGTTTGCTTGTGTGTGGTGACATCGAAGTCAAGTGGCAACTTCTGCACCAAGTTCCGTTCCTCCGATAGCCACGTTCTCCGCATGTCGCCCACACCTGCGGTGCTGTGCGACAGTGTCCGCGCAGTATTCGACCGGGCGGCGCCGTTTTGCGCCGTTCTGGTGCCGCCTGGCCAGGCGGGTGACCCGGTGCCCTCCACCGGCAGGTCAGTGCGCGCGTGGCACACGGCGGCGCACGGCCGACGGCTACCACATGGAGCCGGCGCCGCCGCCCGGCGCGCCCAGCTGGCTGTACCTGCAGGCGGCGGCACTGTGCGCCGGCTCTGTCGTCTGCTTCACGCTCATCTTCACCGCGCTGCAGGTGAGAACCGAACACCCACTGCTGCATGCCGCTCCCCCTCCCCCTACTCCCCGCCGAGACGGCTCCACCACGAAGCGGTCGGCTGCTGTTCGGTAGCCACCCGGTCAGCCGCCTAAGGCACAGACATGCATCGTCCGGTCGCTGTGCGCTCTGAATTTGCAGCGTGTCCCCGGGTTTGTGGTCGGCGTATGTTGTGCCTGTGGAAGCTGTATGCTTTATCCGTGTCGTATGCGGCACATATCGATGCGGCACGCTTTGAAGGCATGTGTTGTCTTTTGTCCGTATAGTGTGCTTAACCAGGCATCCACAGACTGTCGTCGAGCTCGTCAAAAAAAATGCTATAAAAGAACCAGAACGGCGCAATTAGAACAAATACAAGAACAACTATAGAAGGACAAGGCGCACAAGGCGATACGTTGTAAAATCAAGCTGAAGTGGGTGATTACCGTTTTTAGCAGTCAAGTCTGGGCATAACCAAAAATGGCTTGCAATATCATCGTGGTGCTTTTGTTTCATCCAAATGATGGAGTAACCGTTGAAATGTATCATAGCCGAGAAAATCTTCGGATCGACATAAATAGTGCGGCACAATGTGACTTGCCTTTCGATAGCAACAGGCGAATCGTCGGTATCCCACAGTTCCAGAGTGTGGTGTCCCCACAATGTCCGTAGTGGACGAGACATTACCACCCAGCCTCAGATAGCGTTGTGTCCCCACATTGTCGGCAGAGGATGAGGCGTCATTACCACACAGTCTCGGATAGTGTTGTGTCCCCACACTGTCCGTAGAGAACGAGGCGTCATTACCACCCAGCCGTAGACATTGCTGTGTCCCCACAGTGTCTGTAGAGGACTAGACGTCATTACCACCTAGCATCAGACAGTGTTGTGTCCCCACATTGTCGGCAGGGGGCGAGACGTCATTACCACCCAGGCGTAGACAGTGTTGTGTCCACACAGTGTCGGCAGAGGACGACACGTCATTACCACCCAGCCTCAGACAGTGTTGTGTCCACACAGTGTCGGCAGAGGACGACACGTCATTACCACCCAGCCTCAGGCAGTGTTGTGCCCACACAGTGTCGGCAGAGGACGAGGCGTCATTACCACCCGGTGCTGGAGCTGAGCGACGGCGAGGAGCACCTCGCGCTCACCGACTACCAGGACAAGGACCACATGGACGACTGGAGTGACGACGACCACTTGGTGGTGTTCGACGCCCGAACGTAGCGCACCAAACGCTGGACGCGCGGGTCGTCACACCTGCCGACTGGTCCTCGGCGTCGGCTGGGTGGCGGGTCTATTTTTGTACGGCTGTAATGATAGGTGCGATGGGGCGGCGCTACCACGTCTGTGATTGAGCGGCGTCTCGCCGAGCCATTTCCCGTCGCCGTGTGGCTGACTGCGGCGGACTGCGGCTGGGACCGCCGCACGTCCGTCTAAGCCGACCAGCTCCGGGTCGGCGAGAACGAGGCGCACACCAACTAGGTCGAATCGCAAGGGTTCGCAATGAGTGCGGCATCTGAATTGTGTTCGCAGCCTGGGTAGGGTGTATGGTGTCCAAGTGGCATTGCACCGCGCGACGTTTGCACGCGCTTCGTACAGAAGTGGTGTCGCGGGGAAATATGGCCGTGGGGTGGGGCCAGGGGACAGCTTATGCGCTTCATACGGAGGTGAAGCTGCGGGGCATAAGGCCGTGGGCACGTGCCAGGGGGCTGCGCACATGCGCTTCGTACAGAGGTGAAGCCGCGGGGCATAAGGCCGTGGGGTCGTGCCAGGGGGCTGCGCACATGCGCTTCGTACAGAGGTGGATCCGCGGGGGCATATGGCAGTGGGGTCGTGCCAGGGGGCTGCGGACATGCGCTTCGTACAGAGGTGAAGCCGCGGGGGCATAAGGCCGTGGGGTCGTGCCAGGGGGCTGCGCACATGCGCTTCGTACAGAGGTGAAGCCGCGGGGGCATATGGCAGTGGGGTCGTGCCAGGGGGCTGCGGACATGCGCTTCGTACAGAGGTGAAGCCGCGGGGCATAAGGCCGTGGGGTCGTGCCAGGGGGCTGCGGACATGCGCTTCGTACGGAGGTGGAGCCGCGGGGCATATGGCAGTGGGGTCGTGCCAGGGGGCTGCGGACATGCCTGTCGCGTGACTCAATTGCGAGGCGTCTGTTGCGGGCTTTCTTTGTTTTACTTCAGGAAGACAGTTGGGGAGCAAGAGAGATAAATGGAGAGACTGAAATGGATTAGCACCAGGGTGAAGCATATCCTGCCCGAGAGAGTTGATAACTTGCGACTATGTTGTCTGACATGGCTGAATTGCGTGTGTGTGTGTGTGTGTGTGTGTGTGTGTGTGTGTGTGTGTGTGGTGTGCGTGTGCGTGCGCGTGCGCGTGTGCGTGTGCGTGTGTGTGTGTGTGTGTGTATGCTGCCGGGAAGAGTGCGATAACACATGGAGATCCGAGACGGCTAATAGCACGCTGGGGTCTTGGTGAGCAGGGGGCCATGCCGTGTACGTGAACCACCTAGTCGAGTTCGATGGCGCATAGTCGTACTGCCACCGGTGCCGCACTTGTGTCGGGACAAGCAGGCTAGTGTATGCTGTGATTCACCACTCACGCAGCGTCCGTACATTGTGCGATGCACGGTGGTCACGTGACAGAGTGATCGTATTTGTTAGATTTACTGCGTACATTTGAGGCGGTGATTACGATTAGATACACCGCCAACACTTAAGACTTATCACGTGCGTGTTTAGACGTGTCACCAACACTGCGAACAGTGATCACGTGTGCCATATATACCCCGGCCATATTCGTGGCCATTTGTGCGAACACTGTGCTTCTCAGCTCAGAAGCGGTTATGTCGCTCGGAGAACTTGCTATTTTGTTTTTGTCTCGAAGTTCAGCGGCCAGTGTCGAGACTGAGCCGCCGCTCGGACCTGACGGCCGCCCCCCGGACCTGACGGTCGCCGCCTGGACCTGACGGCCGCCGCCCGGACCTGACGGCTGCCACTCGGACCTGGCGGCTGCCGCGCGGACCTGACGGCCGCCGCCCAGACCTGACGGCTGCCGCGCGGACCTGACGGCCGCCGCCCGGACCTGACGGCCGCCGCTCTATGTCGTCAGTGGCGTGGTGCCGATTCGGTGAATATCGCCCGTAATACATACCTCTGTCCAGTCCGTCTCGACATTCTCGCTAGCTGCGCCCTCTGTCGTCGATTACGCACGTCCGGCAGGGTCGGAGACCGGTCAGCGAGGACCAGAAATGATAGCCAGGATCTGACACCAGTAGGCCGGATCGGTGCTGCGCCCGGACTCGGTAGTGTGTAGGAGAGTCGTCCGCCAATGTTAGGGTGTTGGATGTGCCTGTGGACTTTCTTACACCCAATACCATTTGCCACAGCCATCTGATCGGTTGTTTTTAAACTTATGCACAGAGAAGGCATGCAGCGGGTTGACCAGTTTCATAACAGTCATTCAGATAGTTGTGCGATCATGCACCTTTAACAAGTACGTGCACTTACCGGACTCGAATGTTCTTTATTTCGAAGTTATAAATAGTCGGTAGTACATGTCTCAGGTGTACACTCCAAATGAAAACAACCGCCTTTGTGGTGCATTTGAGGGTATTTGAAAAGGGCGCTTCTTTCTCCTCGGACCATTTGGTGCCATGAAAAACGTATGATGGTGTTCAATTCAGTTTAATTATCTTGCAACAGCTTCAGATTTCGAAGAAAAAGGAAAACTAGTTTAATGAGAATTTGTTCTTGTCATCACAAAGTGATGTGGGCAAAGAAAAGGAGATGTGTGTTCAGCAGTAGTCGGTCAGTGTATTTCGAGGGCCGTCGTATTTCTGACAATGGAGGAGGGTGTGTTTAACTCGAAGATGGGTGTTGCATGAGAGATGGAAGACAGAGATGAAGCAGTATGATTAAATCAGTAGGTGAGGATAGTATGTCCTATGCGTAACTGCGATAGAACCATTTTTCATATCGGTTTGTTTAAAAGGATGATATCTATGGGTCGACGACAGGTTTAATGTAATTGTGCATGATTTGTGACCTGAGTCGGAATTTCCTCCTAACGTGTCGGATGCTCCGTCGGATTAATGATGTAATTGCTGTATTCCAGCTGTAGAATTTCTGTGATGATGTGTATTGCTGTGATGATTATTTTTCTAATTGGTCTGCTTCATTTCTTGGGATGCCACAGGACTCGTCACCCACTGGAGACTGACCTTAACGAATTACAACGACTCCCATGGAGTGACAGGAAATGATTGCGAATATGACTGAGAGCAATGAGAAGGGAATGTAGTTCTGCAATGAAAATTGAGGTACCGTCCGGTAAATGTTGTTTTTCATGTCCTTGAAGCAATTGTTTTTCCTGTGAAGTCGACGTCCTTTGATCCGTCAGTAAAAGCAAAAGGAGCATTGCGATAACGAGATCTAGACTGGTCGAATTTTTGTTTGGCATATTCGGGACAAAGCTGATTTCTGAGTGGTTGTCAGATAAAGAATGTGTCGTTGTACCATCTGCTTCGTTATGTAGCGGGTGGGTGAAAAGAAATAAGGTGGCATAGTGAAGTGAAGTTGCGCAGAACATATTTGTATGTTTATGCATATTATGGTCAGGCCAGTTCGTTTTCCTGCTCGACCTAAATAACCATGCGTAAGCTTTGGAGAACTTGCTAGAACGCGTGTGTGGGCTGGTTCTAGTGAAATTAAGTTGTTAAGGCACACCTGAGCGTCTGTCAAATTCGTCGGAGAGCTAATGATGCAATTCCTGCGTCGGCTGCTAAGGAAATAATTGGAGAAGTGAGCGTTGCGCCGAGTGCGATGTGATGAAAATTATCTGAAACTGTGTCTAAAATGCTCAAGGATGAGGTGCCAGTACAAGTATAAGCTACTGAACCATGTACAATCATGGGGACAACTAAGAATTTATATAGTAGAAGGGAATGGCGATCGACCCCGAATAATGTAGGTGTAATGCAGTGAGATTGATTTATTCTCAAAGCATCTGTTCGACATTTTTTATTTGCTTGCGCACGGAAAGTCCCCGATCAAAAATAGCACAAAGCAATTTGAATGATTTGACGAGATGTGTCATTACTCCTGAGGTGAAGCGATGTTTATGGGTTTCGGCAGTGAGTGGACTTGTGTTTATGTAGATTTTGGGGCCGAAATATTCAACCTTATTGCATGACCATCGATATTCCCCTTCAAGTGCGTTCTGATGTCCAATTAAACAATTAAACAGTTCATAATTTGATATCAGCGCCAGATTGAGCTGTTGTCTGCAAAATGGGAATATAATTGGCGGGGACGTTGGTGAAAAGGTCGATAATTAGCATGCTAAATTAAATTGGTGATAAACGGTTTGCTGTGACAATCCGCGTTGCAGAACCGCGAAGAGGAAATTTCTGACTGGCACCTGAGCTAGAACCAGACAGAAAACATATTGACTAATGAGGTAAATGCCTTTTGTGCCGAGTTAATTATATTTGGAAAGTAAGGTGGCCGTGCAAAGCATATTGTAGGCTTTGCTGAAGTCCAAAAGTGCTACGTTGTTGTGCTTGTTTTTTTGTAAGCAAGTCGTGTGTCTGTTTTTAGTATAATGAGGTGGTAAAAGCATTGCATCCTCAACTAAAAACGCATTTAATCAGATAAACGATAATTTTTATCCTGATGCCAGTTCAGTCTTGTAATGACGATGCCTTCAGAAAGGTCGTCCTGAACAACTAGTGAGAGCAACGGGTTGAAAATGACTTGGGTTACTATGGGCTTGCCAGACCTTAGGGATATGAGTGATTCTTTCCTAAGTTCACGAAAGACCATGATTAAATCGTTCGTAATATGCAATGTTTGGTTTGATCAGGCAAGTGGCGAATAAAAATGCCATTTGTGGGGTCCTACTGAAGTGTCACCACCAGAGGAAAGGCATTCTCCAGTTCAGAAGGTTGAAAAGAAGCATTGTATCCTCCGGTTTTGCCGGAATTAAATATGGCGAACAAGGCATGAAAAGTGTTTTATGCATGTTCTATGAAGTCAGGCCTGAAGTTGGTATTGGAGCTATTGTGGGCCATGCTATAGTGTTTGCTATTGCTTGTGTGTCTGTAATGGTGAAAATGTAGATTTTGGAGCTGTGATGGTTTAAATGGGGATAGTCCAGGCAAACAGCCGAATAATTTCAGCTTTTGCTTTAGCGTGCTTGAAAAGTGAGCTTGTTATAAATATGACCATTAACCGTGCCTAGAATCACGAATTATGTGATGTGTGTTCGCACGTTCATGGTTGCAAATGAGTACATTTTGTTGATCAAGATGGCGTAACATTTTCTAAATGCTTATTTTATTGCCGCTATGGTTTGTGCAATTTTCGAGCACACCAAAGCACTGGATTTTTGTGAAAGGTTTTGTCAGTGGAATCGCCACAGGCGCTGATTTAAAAAAAGTGTATTGGCGATTAAGCTAATGTTATGAACAGGAGAAGTGCTGGGATTGTATTGTAGATGTGAAAGGTCCTGAAAGTTATCCGGCCCAACCTGCCTTCGACATTTTCCAAGTAGAAATTCTGGTGTGGCATTGTAGCGAAGGTGGTCCAGCTGGGATCCACAACACTTCTTGTGGCTAGAATGATAGTATAGGGAAGCTTCGTCCGGATCTCGGATACTTGACTGGAAAGAATTGCTGCCAACTGGCCTCTATTAGCTTGGCTTTCGAATGGCAAGAGGCGGCTGCTGGACGCTTGTTCGGCTGGCCACGTACATTCAATGACTGTTCAGAGCAGCGTAACAGTTCACCCTTGACACCTCAGCAACTCCCGGACGCTGGGGACCTCCACAGACCACTGACCGGCGGCCGTACCACGTGACCCGCCACACCCGGCGGAAGTCACCAGGGGCAGTCGGCCGGCCACCGGCACACAGTGTACCGTACCGTACCAGTGTACCGTACCAGGCGGCTCAGCGCCTAGTGTACCGTACCAGCTGCTGCAATGTGGCGGGACAGCGGCTGACAAGTTCTAAGCATGCAGCTATGACTTGGTTGCGTAATTTGCTACTGAGGATACTTCTAGTAGTGGCGATACTGTAGCTTCGCTACAGTATCGGCCGCTGTTGAAAACGTAGGTATCGGTTTAATTGGATTGTGATCACTATCATGCATGTCGGTGTCCACTGTCCGATCAGAATTGTTCTCCAGATATAGAATGCAGATTGGTAAATATATTGTAGTAGTTCCTGTGTTGTGTCCTAGGCGAGAAAAGAACATATTCGCTCTCTGGGGTAATGAAACACTAAATAATGTCCCGCTAAAAGGTAGTCAATAATGCATTCACAAGTGTGCGTGTGCACCTATTTCATCCCAAGCTGAACTACGAGCGGTAAAAACTCCAAGTTAAATTAAAGGTTTTGAGATGTGCCATGAGGTTTTCTAATTGTATCATAGAGTTTATATTATCTGTTTGTGGTTGAATATAAGTTGACCATACATCTATATTCCTGCCATGGAAACGCAAAGTATATGCTACTGCCCATAATGGTGAATATAGTGTAATTTGTGTTTGTGTATAATCATTGTCAATGCAAAATGCTGCAGTGCTACTATAAAAAATATGTCATATGATATTAACAAAATAAGTTGAATGACTTTGAAAATTGAGATGAGTAAGCATAGTACGCTCTTTAAGGCGAGGACTATAATCACAATTTGTTCTGCACCAAAACGTTCGGCCTTGATCTTCGTCTTCCTTTTCGCCCACATAAAATATACAGGAAATAAATGGTTCCCAGAGTACGGGCAGGATGAGCAGGGCTACTGCCTCTGTTCTGAAAATTTCGGTAGCGAGTATCCACATTACGGTTTCAGAGCAAAAATAGACACGACTGAGAAACTTCCTTCCTTTCTCGAGGCGGCCAAAATGTTGCTCAGAAAGCGTAGAAACTAATGATATTTTATATCAACATTAGTTTCCAGTGAAACCAGCATAATTTTAATTTTTCGATATGATATGTCCTAAATTGTCGTCCTGCTTCTCATAGCCTGTCTCACAGTGTCTTATGGCTATGGCTGGCTGAATTGCGACCTCAATATGATGGCAAATCTGAACACGCATTAAATGGACAGTTTGTTGCTGACGAGCCAACTTGACGCAGTATACTAACCTATCACGTGGTACCGCGTTTGGGGCGACGGCAGCGTCACCCGTTGTGGCGATGGTGGCGTCATCTGCCGCGGCTGCTCTCGCACCTCGACCAGTGGCCGCCATGAACTGACTCCCTCCGTCCAATGTGGCTGCGACATTGTCGGAATGACACCCAGGCTAAATAAACACCTGTCACGTTTTATGGCGGCGCACATAAGGTGCACTTGGGAAAAATGCGGCCCAGTCAGGATAGTGAATGATCCCGCTACGCCACCACAGAAAAAGTACATATTGTGGGAGTGAGCTCTCTGAACTTCTGGGAGTGAGCATTGGGTGGCACATCTTAGCATCGGGCAGCATTGAGGAGGGGGGGTCCTTTCGAAACCATACAAAGCAACACTCCCGAACATTGCAAGACTTTTCAACGAACTACTGCAAGACAAGCAAACACTTAGGAGATAAGCTCTAGCAGGGTTCGGTCAATATTAAATCTGTCAATGGGGGTATGGAGCAGAGGCGTAGCCAAGGGGGCGGCCGAGCCCCCACCATCTCGGCCAAAAATACACTAGACAAGCAGGAAATTTAGTGGTTGCACCACGACATACCAGGCATTTTCGGCGCGTCGAAGCCGGTCTCGGTATGATTCGATTTTCGGGGTCGGACACTACTTTGGAAAGTCCTGGCTACGTCACTGATGCGAGGAAACGCGGCAGCAAGCAGAAGCCAAAGCGAGCCGGAGAGGGCAGAATGGGGAGGTTTCCCCTTCGCAAGGTATGCTTGTCAATGTAGCGCTTCAGCATAAACATTGTGGTATAACACCACATGAAATCCATACAGTACCAGTCGTGTTGCGTGGAAACAGCGACTTTAACCAGTGCCTCCCGCAACCTTGAGATGGTTTTTTTTTGTATCTGGATGTAGCCACAAGTTTTGCAAAGATTGAAGAGGCGCAAGATAACTCAGCCGATTTGCACTGTGTTGCAGCCATATAGCTAATCATTCCTTGCTCGTCATCAGTTTTCTTTCAGCTGCTTGATGAAATCATTGGCTATTTTGGTAGGTAACGAAGAAATGTGTTTAAAACCGACCAATTATCTCAGCATGTATTTCTGCTGAAGCAATTATTTAGTCTCGTAACATTCTGGCCAGCATTATCCACATGACTTAGCGTTGGCACATATGGTGGAATCGGAGGAATCCGTACCCTCCATATCATATGCTGAATTATGTGTTGGAAATGTAGGCGTGTCGCCAGGTGAATCCTGTACTCTATGCCTGCAGAACTATAGTTCGCCCCAGCAGCTATGCCTCTTACTAGCTCTATTGATCTTACTTCCCGAGAAAATGACAATTTCTTTTCAAAATGGATTTCATACCAGATGGAAGTGGCCTTTCAACCCAATTCACCCACTATCTAGGTCACCTCCGCTTTGATGTACGAATCAGCCGTGTGCCATTTGCACGTGATGAAGGTTTGCTGACTATAATTAGAGACAGGCAAATATACGCACCGAGTTAATGGATACCTTTTAGATTGTACATTAGTTCCTTTAAAAACGTGGAGGCGCAAGTCACCAACAACGCTGGTCCCTTCGACAGAGAGAGGCCATGGTGTCACTCGTCCCTGTACCAGAATGATGTCATGGTGTCACTGTCCCCTAAGACAGAGGGACGCCATGGTGTCACTGTTATCTGTGACAGTGGGACGCCATGGTGTCACTATCCCCTATGACAGAAGAACGCTATGTGTCACTGTTTCCTGTGACAGAGGGACGTCATGATGTCACTGTTCTCCGCGACAGAGGGACGCCATGGTGTCATTGTTCCCTGTGACAGAGTGACGACATGGTACCACTGTTCCCTGCAATAGAGGCGTTCCGTTCCCTCGTGCTGGCTCCTGCGACAAAGGGGTTCCACTGTGTCGACTCCTGCACCGACGGGGCGCCTGGGAGTGGACTCCTTCAGCAGCGATGTGCCATGAAATTGACCCATTCATTAACGGAGGCCCGTGGAGCCAACTCCTGCAGCGAAGGAGCGCCGTAGGGCCGAGTCCTCCAGCGAAGGAGCGCCGTGGGGCCGATTCCTGTAGCTCAGGAGCACTGCGGGTCGACTCCTGCAGCGAAAGAGCGCCGCGGGGCCGAGTTATCGAAGGAGCGCCGTGGGGTCGTCTTCTGGTCTCAGGAGCACCGTGGGCCGACTCCTGTAGTTCAGGAGCGCCGTGGGGCCGAGGTATCCAGCGAAGGAGCACCGTGTGGCCGACTCCTGTAGCTCAGGAGCAGCGTGGGGCCGACTCCTGTAGCTCAGGAGCAGCGTGGGCCGACTCCTGTAGTTCAGGAGCGCCGTGGGGCCGAGTTATCCAGCGAAGGAGCGCCGTGGGCAGACTCTTGTAGTTCAGGAGCGCCGTGGGGCCGAGTTATCCAGCGAAGGAGCGCCGTGGGCAGACTCCTGTAGTTCAGGAGCGCCGTGGGGCCGAGTTATCCAGCGAAGGAGCCCCGTGGGGCCGACTCCTGTAGCTCAGGGGTACCGTGGGCCGACTCCTGCAGTTCAGGAGCGCCGTGGGGCCGACTCCTGTAGCTCAGGAGCAGAGTGGGCCGACTCTTCACCGCGCGACGTGGCGCAAATACCCTAATTGACAAGGCGAAGGACAGGCCGTCGCCGCAAGCGGTGGGTGCGCCACATCAGGTGAGGTAGCGCGTCCGCATCTGCGGACCCTGCACCATCGGGACAGTGACAGACACCGACTGATCCTCCCACAAAGCTGCCGGAGCCTGCTGCGGCGCCGGCCCGTCGGTTCCTGCTCTCCTTCAGTCAGATTGGAGAGGCCATGCCTGCCGACGGTATGCGACAGTCGTGGAGGTTTCTTATGCAGACGCAGACGGTTCTGTTCTGGGGCGGCGAATGAACACTCAGATAGGCGTGCCCCGTCAGCATGGGGGCCGTGGCAACATCAATGGTCATTCTTATTTTGCGGATCACTGCTACAACATAATCGAACCAGTGTGACAACTATGTAGCGCCAGTGTGGCAACTATGTAGCGTCAGTGTGGTAACTATGTAGTGTCAGTATGGTAACTATGTAGCGTCAGTGTGGCAACTATGTAGCGTCAGTGTGACAACTATGTAGCGCCAGTGTGACAACTATGTAGCGTCAGTGTGGTAACTATGTAGCGCCAGTGTGACAACTATGTAGCGTCTGTATGGCAACTATGTAGTGTCAGTGTGGTAACTATGTAGCGTCTGTGTGGTAACTATGTAGTGTCAGTATGGCAACTATGTAGCGTCAGTGTGACAACTATGTAGCGCCAGTGTGGCAACTATGTAGCGCCAGTGTGACAACTATGTAGCGTCTGTATGGCAACTATGTAGTGTCAGTGTGGTACCTATGTAGCGTCTGTGTGGTAACTATGTAGTGTCAGTATGGCAACTATGTAGTGTCAGTATGGCAACTATGTAGCGTCAGTGTGACAACTATGTAGCGCCAGTGTGGCAACTATGTAGCGCCAGTGTGGCAACTATGTAGCGTCAGTATGGCAACTATGTAGCGCCAGTGTGGCAACTATGTAGCGCCAGTGTGGCAACTATGTAGCGTCAGTGTGGTAACTATGTAGCGCCAGTGTGACAACTATGTATCGTCTGTATGGAAACTATGTAGCGCCAGTGTGGTAACTATGTAGCGTCTGTGTGGTAACTATGTAGTGTCAGTATGGCAACTATGTAGCGTCAGTGTGACAACTATGTAGCGCCAGTGTGGCAACTATGTAGCGTCAGTATTGTAACTATGTAGCGCCAGTGTGGAAACTATGTAGCGTCAGTGTGACAACTATGTAGCGTCAGTGTGGCAACTATGTAGCGTCAGTATGGTAACTATGTAGCGTCTGTGTGGTAACTATGTAGTGTCAGTATGGCAACTATGTAGCGTCAGTGTGACAACTATGTAGCGCCAGTGTGGCAACTATGTAGCGTCAATGTGGTAACTATGTAGCGTCTGTGTGGTAACTATGTAGTGTCAGTATGGCAACTATGTAGCGTCAGTGTGGCAACTATGTAGCGTCAGTATGGCAACTATGTAGCGTCAGTGTGACAACTATGTAGCGCCAGTGTGGCAACTATGTAGCGTCAGTGTGGTAACTATGTAGCGTCTGTGTGGTAACTATGTAGTGTCAGTATGGCAACTATGTAGCGTCAGTGTGGCAACTATGTAGCGTCAGTATGGCAACTATGTAGCGTCAGTGTGACAACTATGTAGCGCCAGTGTGGCAACTATGTAGCGTCAGTATGGTAACTATGTAGCGCCAGTGTGGCAACTATGTAGCGTCAGTATGGTAACTATGTAGCGCCAGTGTGGCAACTATGTAGCGTCAGTGTGGCAACTATGTAGCGTCAGTGTGGCAACTATGTAGCGTCAGTATGGCAACTATGTAGCGTCAGTGTGACAACTATGTAGCGCCAGTGTGGCAACTATGTAGCGTCAGTATGGTAACTATGTAGCGCCAGTGTGGCAACTATGTAGCGCCAGTGTGGTAACTATGTAGCGTCTGTGTGGTAACTATGTAGTGTCAGTATGGCAACTATGTAGCGCCAGTGTGGCAACTATGTAGCGTCAGTATGGTAACTATGTAGCGTCTGTGTGGTAACTATGTAGTGTCAGTATGGCAACTATGTAGCGTCAGTGTGACAACTATGTAGCGTCAGTGTGGCAACTATGTAGCGTCAGTGTGACAACTATGTAGCGCCAGTGTGGCAACTATGTAGCGTCAGTATGGTAACTATGTAGCGCCAGTGTGGCAACTATGTAGCGTCAGTGTGACAACTATGTAGCGTCAGTGTGACAACTATGTAGCGCCAGTGTGGCAACTATGTAGCGCCAGTGTGACAACTATGTAGCGTCTGTATGGCAACTATGTAGCGCCAGTGTGGTAACTATGTAGCGTCTGTGTGGTAACTATGTAGTGTCAGTATGGCAACTATGTAGCGTCAGTGTGGCAACTATGTAGCGTCAGTGTGGCAACTATGTAGCGTCAGTGTGACAACTATGTAGCGCCAGTATGGCAACTATGTAGCGTCAGTATGGTAACTATGTAGCGCCAGTGTGGCAACTATGTAGCGTCAGTATGGTAACTATGTAGCGCCAGTGTGGCAACTATGTAGCGTCAGTGTGGCAACTATGTAGCGTCAGTGTGGCAACTATGTAGCGTCAGTATGGCAACTATGTAGCGTCACTGTGACAACTATGTAGCGTCAGTGTGGTAACTATGTAGCGTCTGTGTGGTAACTATGTAGTGTCAGTATGGCAACTATGTAGCGTCAGTGTGACAACTATGTAGCGCCAGTGTGGCAACTATGTAGCGTCAGTGTGGTAACTATGTAGTGTCAGTGTGACAACTATGTAGCGTCAGTGTGACAACTATGTAGCGCCAGTGTGGCAACTATGTAGCGTCAGTGTGGTAACTATGTAGCGTCAGTGTGGTAACTATGTAGCGTCTGTGTGGTAACTATGTAGTGTCAGTATGGCAACTATGCAGCGTCAGTGTGACAACTATGTAGCGCCAGTGTGGCAACTATGTAGCGTCAGTGTGGCAACTATGTAGCGCCAGTGTGGCAACTATGTAGCGTCAGTGTGGTAACTATGTAGCGTCTGTGTGGTAACTATGTAGTGTCAGTGTGGCAACTATGCAGCGTCAGTATGATAACTATGTACCGTCAGTGTGCCATCTGTGTGACGTCTCTGTGGTGGATATGAAACGTCAGTGTGAACGCTCTGTGTGCCATCAAGATGGCGTCAATTCGGTCGGTACGTATCGCCGGTATGACGTCAGAGTGACGGTTTTACTCGACGTCAGTGTGACATCAAAGCAGCATGAGCCCTACGCTCGTCTGGCGGTCTCGTGTGACGTCAGTGTGACACGAGAGAAGCACGAGTGTGACGTCAGTGTTGCGGTGACACGTGACGTCAGTAAGATGGCTTATTGTGACATCGGTTTGGGGCATCCACCTGGCGGGACTACTGCGCGGCTCAGTTTTTCCTCGTATCTGCGTGTTCCGTCGGCACCCGAAATCGACGGCTCATCAGTCAGCCTGAGAAATGGATGTGGGCCGACACAACATCCATCTCGCGCCGACTGTCTCCGGCACGAGACAGCACCTCTGGTGCCGACTCCAACCGGTCTGACTGGTGCCCGCTTGGATCAACACAACTCGTACCAACAGCTCGACAGTACAGGCGACCCAGACGACTTGTACCTGTGGTAGCCCAGTGCACGCGACTCGAAATGCTCCTCAAGATCAGCGGGAGCAGGACACAGACACAAACAACTCAGCAGCGAGCGGCTCAGCAGACAGCTGAATCAGTTCAGCACATCAGTTCAATGGCGTAACGGCCTCAGATAAGTCAGCAAGGGAGCTGAGGCTCGAAGGAGACTTCGGCAAAAAGTAGGTACTTGAACAAAATTTGCAAGCCGTTGGTGAGGATCTGGAGATTTACCTGGAGGGGCTTAGATTAAAGGAACCAAATTCACCTGCAGTGAATAAAAATGCTATCTTGATATATTTACTACGTGTGAAAACTGACAGCATGCTGTTCTTCGGCTGTTGTTTTCATCAGTTGGTCGCCTTTTTATCGATTGATCTCATCGATATCACTTCTGTTTGAGGTTGTATCTATCTGATCTGCGAAATTGTCACACAAGAAGGTAAATGCTATGCAAGAGGTCTGAAACTTCGTGACTCTTCCTAAGGTTCTTATGCATGCATGATGTCAAAAAGCGTCTTCTTTTTCTTCTTTTTTGGTTGATCAAAGGCGACTCCAGGCAGAAATTCTGGAGGGCATGGCAGGTCATTTTTGCAGTTCGATGAGCTTTTAAGGCCAGCCATATGTGTACACGTTATGCTTATAAGTAATTGCTTATAGCAAACATCACTGATGTAGAACACATTAATGGTGTGCATTTTTCGTCAGTGCATATGCACATAAATTGCAGAGACCGTTCTATGTTTAGGAAATAGGGAGTTTGTGGTGGTGTTGAGCATGTTCCTAAAGCAAGCCCCTGACCCACCATAACATCAGTGATCAATTTCCCTGGTGTCTCCAAAAGTGAAAGAGTATAATACTTTTTGAATATGCGGATCAAATTCATTTTTGGATGCGAATGAATCTACGCTAGGTATATTCAAGTAAAAGGAATGATTGATTCACTGTAATTGGAAAGTAGGCAAACTTCGTTGTCCCTGTAGTTTCAGAATGCGTGAAGTTATACGCATGTTGCATGCACTGACTGACGTGCAATATGTCCCAAGCAGAGACGTGCCCAGGGTAAACAAACAAGGTGGCTATCTCATCTTGGTGTACTTTGAGCCGCCTGTGACGTACGGTTTTCATCTATAGAGCAACATTCGATATAATGTTATTCGAATACTCCTTGTCTATGAAGAATATGAGTTGATTGAAGAACGACTTTTCGCTGACCAAAAGTGTTTGCATAAATTTTGTTTCCCCTGGATACGCCTACGATTTCTTTTATTGAACGTCCTTAGCCCACTATTGAAAGCACTATTAACTTGGTGTTGATGGTAGTAATCTGACCGAAACGTGAGACTATGTACAAGAGCTACCGTAAATCACAAATTTATATTATTCTCCCCTTGTTTCCTCATGTGTCAGCCGTTTTAAAATTGCTCAGTGTTACATTGGTAATTGACGATGCAAACTTTCAAACGACGCTTGGAAAAAGTGGTTTATCGATCCATCTTAAGGTGCCGAATAAGCCCCCCCTAATAATAGAATGATTGTGCGTATGGGGAATATTATGGTTGTACAGAATGGGGCTAAGGGTGCATGTAGGGATGTGGTGGAAACTTAGTTACGGGTTGATTCATTTTAACTTAGTCGGTCATCACATATTTTTAATACCTTAAAACTATTATCAGTATCAGTTTCTCCCAGCATTCTGCGATACAAAGTTGTCGGAACACGAAAGGAAATAATATTATGTTATTTAATTTTTATTTCAACGGCAACAGTTATAAAATTAACAACAAAGTTATTTTGTTTAAAGTTACCCAATATGTTATCTAATCCACATCCATTTTTCGTCATCAATCACCATCCGATCCGATCCATTATCAGTACCAAACAGATATCCATACGGAGATTCAATCCGTGTTATGCTCTAACAACAGCATCATCTCTAACAAAGTTTGGACATCACTGAGCAAAAACCTGATGCGATTAAAAACAGCTGCATCAGAGCAGATGCATGAGTGCTCAACAACACGCCTTTTGCAGGACTACCGATAGACGCGGGAATTGCTCCGTTCCCGGTTCAGGAGAACATAACAGCTGTACCACTAGTGCAGCGTGACAATTAAATATTTAAATCAAAACCACCCGACACAGCGCTGTTTCGACCGGTCAGATACGATAACAGCGCTGTTCTGACCAGATATATCCCATACGAGTTGAGTTGAGCGCGAAGTCCAAATTTCCACGGCTCTTGCAGATATTAATGTCACTGTGCCACTCACCGCAACGGTTGCGAAGTTAGCTTCTAGCAGTACTTGTAATGTCAAATTGGGCAGCCAATGCACAGCTGTGTATATTCTGACTTGCCAACCCCTGTGCCGCCATATTGCTGTACCTGGTACGACGCGCTGACTTGCTGAGCCAACGTCTATGTGTCGATGGTTGGCCGACTGCCCCTCGTGACTTCCGCCGACGACCTTCCACCATCAGCAACGCGATGACGCATCAAGGTCTAGAACGCATCAAGGCTGGACAGAACCTGATCGGGTGGGACGGCTGCCTACTTCCTGACGTCACCAGTAGCTCTGGCGGTACCCCTGGTCTACACGCCTCCCGGCGAGTCATCATCTGTGACGTAATGCACTCGCTCGGCCCAAGGCCGCGTTGATAGTTGCTGCGCGATGTAAATAGAATGGTAATTTGGCATTATGACCAGCGGTCTAATCATGTGCAATAATTTACATGACCTGGTGCAGAACCATACGCATAATCGTTTTATTGCCATGTATATCGTGAGTAAATGTATGGGTGATGAGCTGGTATAATTAGCTGCGAATTGTTTAGTGGGTTTGACAATTTCTTCTAAAGTCGTCGAATAGTAAAGTCGAACTTTAGGAACTTGCGTTGTGATGTAGCGAAGTTAGCTCCTATCAGTACTTTTAGTAGCAAATTAGGAAACAAAGTAAAAGCTGTACGCGTTTGTACCTTCCTACTCGCGCCCCGCCACATCGCAGCAGCTGATACGGCGCGCTAAGCTGCCGAGCCAGCGTCTCTGTGCCGATGTCCGGCCGACTGCCCCCGGTGACTTCCGCCGGGTGCGGCGGGTCACGTGGTACGGCCGCCGGTCAGTGGTGTGTGGGGGCTCACAGCTCTCAGGAGTCGCTGGGGAATTGTCGACGAGGTTCGACTGTCCACGCTGATCTGAGCGGTCATCGCATTCATGTGGCCAGCCGGACAAGCGCGCGGCTAGCATTGTCTTGCCATTCGAAAGCCAAGTTAATAGAGGCCGGTTAACAGTAATTCTTTCGAACCAAGAATCCGCGATTCTGACGAGGTTTCCCTGGACTACCACTGAAGCCACAAGCAGCCCTGGGTTTCCCAGCTGAAGACACTTCACTGCACAACTCGACCGGCCAGTCCACCTTTCTGGCCATTTGATCTCAGCCAACAGTCGAACGCCAACAGTCGATGACAGCCTGCTGAACTTATTTCTACCTTCAACGAGTACGTTGCCAATGACATCCACAGAACACTGATCTTCATCAATGGGCAAAAACATGACGAAAAAGTATGCATCGGCTTCCCCGGATCAGGATTTGAGCTTCCCAGGCATCCGTCGGATCAAACCTCCATGCCTAGCCCTGAGGCAATTATCATACTGGTCGCTCTGTGGCTTGCAATTATGTGGACACAAGAAGTCTACTGCAGTTATATTATCAGACTCAACATCCGTCCCCTCGTCAATTAGCAGCACTCGAGACTGCTTAATCCTGAGGTAAATCGTAGCTGACAAGCCATGGCCTGCACTGCAAATGACGTCTGTTTTTTTTCTGGATCTAGGGCCACGTGAACATTCAGGGAAATGAGCGAGCAGACAGGCTTGTTTGACGAGCTCCAGCTGTACCAATTGCGCAGCATGAAATACTCGGCAGACGACTAGGGGCCATCTTATAGCAGCACGTATTGCTTCGACGCATGACATAGCAGTATGCTTTTAAGCCGTCATATTTATTTCAACAATTGCAAATATGAAATGAAAGCTCGTCCATGGAAAGAAAAAGCGGAATAAACATTATTAACGCCTTGTATGCTATATCGTCCATGAATTAAAACTCAGACAGGGAAAAGACATGCAACGTTTTACGCGCGGCCAAGGAGAAAAGCTGAAGGCCATTTTTCGTCTGCCGTTACTGCGCATGACTGACCAGTCAGCGAGTAGGCGGGAAACTATCCCGCGGTTGTGTATCCGAAATCGACGAGGGCCATACAATTGTTTGGCCCCCCCAAAATAAACATTTTATTCTTGTGAACTTTCAAAATTTTGAGTTTTCAAGTTTTCTTTAATTTTCCTTTTCCAATCGGTAAAGCAGACCGAGAAACGTTGTTGGAAGTCAACTTTCCCTAATAAAAATGCTTACTATAGCCAGAATCTTCGACTTTAACTGCAATAGCCACATATGTAAAATTTATATGTAGTCAAAAACGGGGAAAAAATGACAAATTCCTCTCGTACGTTTTGTTGCATCCCTAAAAATAAGTAAACGCTGAAAGTTGCATAAAAACATCTGTATCCGTTAAAGCGTGACGACTGGTTTAACTTTTATTTTTGGAGGTGACCTCACTTGACCTTAACCAACTCGTTGACCCTATATGACCTGACTTAAAAAAATCGGAAAAAAGATTCCAAGTTGATGTGGAAAAAGGTATGCCAAATTTTGGCGCGCTGTCGCGTGCTGTTCGTTCACTATCCGCGAAAAATCTGAGGAGGCGGTTGAAAACCCCCCGAGACGGAACGGGTTAAGCATGACCAGCTGACTCCCTAAACCGCCAGTCGCGCGGTTTAGGGAGTCAGCATGAATATAAGGCCTATCCACACTGAATATAAGGCCTATCTCGCCTTGTGTGTCAGACGTGACATAATCACAGAGATCACAGATATGACACACAAAGACGACCAAGCCCTCTCAAAAAGAGTGCCCTCCCTCCCGCTTCTCACTTAGTTGCCGACAATCACTCACCGATTTCTCACTTACTTTTCGGCCATCTCTTTGCTACGAATCTAGCAGGATCAGTGTAGTCATTCTGTCATACAGTCAGGGTCAGTCTGTCAGCACTGAACACATGCAGCAGCCAAATCAGCTGGGGCGCAATACATAGCATGTACGAGTAATCACCTATAGTAGTAACGTATATAATTGTCCTCGAATGACTCTGGACGCACGCGGGCCGCTTTATCTTGCCACTTGATGTAAATTGTCATTGATTGGTGCAGTCGTGCGTACATCAGCTGACTTGCAATCAAACTGCAGCATGTAAAATTAAAGGTCGCACAGTTTGCGGCATTGGACGCGCATGGGATCATTTTCACTTCCCAAGCAACGCACTAACCCTACATCCAATCCTGCATGGCCCCCAGCTCTGTTCTGCAGACTACATGCCACTAACGCCCAACAGCCGGCGTGAGATGAGGTGTGAGCAATTTGCAGTTACTCGCGTAGAACAGATCCTACGCTACCTTTCGAGGAGAGTAGACCACGTGCCAGCGCGCTGGCAGAAGTAGACGTGCCCACCCTTACCGCGCAGCACAATATTTGAATGAAGGCTAAATTAGGCCAACTTCACGACAGGCCGTCTGGACGCGTTGGCGGACTGTCTCCCCCCCCCCCCCACATCCGGGGTACCCCTTTGGACCTTCGGCACTACACGGTGCAATGGAATGGCTCGAGAGTTCCAGCAGACTTCACTCACACCATTCGAAAGCTTATCGTATGCTAATTACGAATGCGTAGGTTATCAAATTCCATAAGCTTAAAGGGTACCTTTGTTCCATTACGCACTCATTATAAATGATCGTGTCGGCTGCGTAAGCTATGATTATGCCGCTGTTTTATTTTGCGTCGATCATCTCCTAAGTCTGTAGGCCGCAATGCCCAGTAAGTTGTACTGCTGTGGATGTCTCACAATAGGTGCAATAAGTCGTAAAATCCGTACCCATCGTGCATTGTTTTTTTGTGTCGCTTTCCGCAACATGTGCGCATGACATCGGGCGTATCGGCACACTGGCTGAGACTTCACCGCACGGAAATACCCCCGGGCACTACGAGGGCGACATACCAAAAATGTGTGATGTACGATGCACCTCATAGAGTGCATTTGCATTTGCATTACATATGAGCGTCTAGTCCTCCATGAAGACCTTTGAAGGGCCTTCATGGAGGACTAAGCACAGGAGCCTGGAGGACTGGACCCGGAGAACACAAACTAGTAATAAGTCAGAAACGTCGAAGAACTTTTAATGCTGTAATTTACCCATATTGCGTGTCGCTTGTACTCAGGCAGTGATGCGTAGCCATTACCTGGGTCTTCGTAATATATTTGGCAGCAGTTGCTCTGCCTTGCTCACTCTGGCCCTATGCTGTGTGATAGGCCTGACCCAGTCTGCGAAGAGCGACAGTGCTTTGTAGAGAGGCAGCTGTGCACCGCATTTGCGTTTGGTCAGCGGCCACTCTCCGGGAGTACGGCCTCTGCCAGATATTGTATATGTACCCTGGCAATGATTAAATGTCACAAGCTAAGTGCAAACAAGCCCCACAAAATGCACATTCCAGCACTACCTGTGTCTCCTACGTGCTGAGAACCTGCGCGGAGGACGAGGCTCACATAACTAATACAAGCTGACTGGGTTTTGTCATACATCAGACACGTGACCAAATGTCGCCGACGTAGTCGAGGTCACTGGGCAAATTGTCAGCTGGCGTGTCGATTCGGGCGATTACCTACACATTGTGTGAAAGTAGGGCAACTACAATTTCAGTTGTGTGTCAGTTGTGTGCGCGAGAGGTGAGCGTGCCGGCAATCTCCTATACTTCCTCACGCGGCTCGTCGCAGAACCCGTCAGTGTCTCGAGAGAGGAATCGGCACGTGTCTGTGCGCCGACGAACCTACACGTCCCTTTCCCTTCTCTCATAGCATAAATAAATCCAGCGGGCTGACATAAAATATTATTATCGAGGCCGACTGGACACTTGGGCGGACGGTCGACCCCTCCCATTTTCTGACGCCCTCGGCACGTTGCGGTCCTGACGCACACACGCGGATATACTATCGCCAATGCTCTAGCATATATATATTGATACATGTATACATATATACACACATACATATATACATACATATATACATACATATATACATACATATATATATATATATATATATATATATATATATATATATATATATATATATATATATATATATATATATATATATATATATATATATATATATATATATATATATATATGTATATATATATTGGCTTGCCATTGCTCTAAAAGCCAACTAGTTCTACAGACGACACAAATAACTCCTATGGTTCAGTACGCCTCAAAACTCTCTCCCTCTCTCTCTCTCTCTCTCTCTCTCTCTCTCTCTCTCTCTCGCTACTTCTCTCCCCTCCCCTCATTATTCCTCACAATCGAACGGAAATTAACTTCCACGTAAGAACTTCACAATTTAACTGAGTGATGCGATTTATGGCTATCGAATTAACGATCGATCTTCTGTTTTCTGCCATTGGCTAAATATTGCATTGGCTTAACTATTTTGTTAGCGACATCTATATGCATATTTGGTGGACAACTGGATTTTCTGACACCTGGAAATGCAAATGCGGCCACTTGGCGTTCCTTTTGGTTCAGAAATAGGCACAGTGCTGCTTTTAGTGGTCTAGTCCATACATGAAATATCCGAAGCAAGCTCAAAAGCCGTCAGGCATCTCAATCTCAACCAAACAACACTGCCTTCATCCTGTATTACGTGCATGCGAACTGTGTAAATTTACTCTCTGCGGTCACGGATGTGTTTGTGATATACCATTGTGGTGCAACAGATGATCACGACATAAAATAAGATTATACAAACTACCAGAAATGCATTTGTCACGATAAAAAATATGATTTATATTTTGCGCTTTGAGTTAATGATTGTGGTTGTCTTGCGCCCGAAAAGTTCCCCGATGGATAATCTGATTTGCTGTCATTTTGAAACCAAATTTAACGAGTTGAGCCTGTCTTAGCGCACCGATTTGCACTACGTGATTTTATTGGTTCCTTGAAGGAATTATCAGCAATATGATGACATGTCAAAAACAGCACCCGATTATGCTACAGCGCTATGAGTGAGAGCATAATGATGTTCCAAACACGGCAATGTCGCCGGGAGACGCTGGCACCAATGCTGGGAAAGACAAATTCAAATGCACGCGCTTCTTTGCAGATCAAAATATAAGTGCCGAAGGTTTGTGTATGGGATGGCAAAGGGAAAACCATGTTTACACTAATACTCCTACTATGCAGCTGTCTCTTCTTTTGCATGATGCAATTAAAAAGATAATGAAATCGTGACTATTCTTCTAAGTAGCAACATGGACGCCATGATTTCATGCTTTAACTCATGTCTGACCTGTATTGCGCGTCACATGCGAGCTCGCCACGAAATGTCGGAGGTGTCAGGAACCGTGAAAAGTCTAACGTGACGTATCCTATATGAGCAGGACACACTATCAACTTCGTGTCATCATTAAGTTCTTATGAATTTCGACACGTCCTGCCAGGTATAGCAGATATTTCTACTTTGTCCTTACTGTGAAAACTCAGGACATCACTCTTCTAAACATATCAAGTCTTGACTGAATCCCCTCGTCGTCGCACCCGCATGAGAAAGTCCCCATGCAAGTCCCCCTGTCTGTGCCTGCTGGGAGTCATAGCTTCTTGCGATAACAACTGGTATTCGGTCTGACGGGCAGGTTCGATTGCGTTCACCTAGCCGGCCTGGTGCCCGGCCGACATAACGAGGTTATTTCGCAGACGAAGAGAATTAGACGACTGCGTGCGCGCCGAGCTCGGGGGGGGGGGAGAGGGGACTTGATGGCGAGGGGTCCAAATGGCGTGACGAGCCGCGCGACGCGCCCGTGGCCGCTCGATGTGTCGATCGCGCCGGGCCGGGGCGTCAACTGGCGCGGCGGCCAGCTGACACGTGTGCCGGCGGCGCTCATCTGCCCCGGCACGCGACACCTCCACCTCGTCTCGCCTACCTCACCGAGGCATGCACCTCCCGCAGTGTTGTCACGCGACACCCGGCCCGTCAGGTCGGCACCCGGCCCGTCAGTTCGGCACCCAGGCCCGTCAGGTCGGCACCCACCCCACCAGGTCTCCACCCAGGTCGCCAGGCCAACACCCAGGTCCAGACAGGTCGACACCCAGGTCCACAGTTCGATAACCAGGCCAGCACCCAGCCTGCCAGGTCGGCACCCAGGCCCACCAGGTCGACACCCAGGCCGCCAGGTCTACACACAGACCGCCAGGTCTACACCCAGCCCACCAGGTCCACACCCAGGCCGCCATGTCGACAGGTCTACACCCAGCCAATCTGGTATACACCCAGCCCACCAGATCGACACCCAGCCCGCCACGTCTACACCCAGCCCGCCAGGTCGGCACCCAGGCCGACATCCAGGTCGACACCCAGTGCGCCAGGTCGGCATCCATGCTGTCTCCCCTGCCTCACCTTAGCATGCGCCGTCTCCGTTCCACTTGGCAGTGCCACCAGAACAAAATACGGAAAGCGGCTGTATTTTTGGTCTCGGGCATAGTTTTGTGTTGAGTGTTTGTGGCACGGATGGCAAGGGACGCGCCGATAATGAACACGACGAACTCATCGCAAAACATCGGCATCTCGCCACACCGTGCAGCACGCCGCGCCGCACCCAGCACGCATCGGTGGATACATACATATACATATATATATATATATATATATATATATATATATATATATATATATATATATATATATATATATATATTGTGTGTGTGTGTGTGTGTGTGTGTGTGTGTGTGTGTGTGTGTTTGTATAGATATGAATGCATGTATAGCTTACCCCAATTAAACTTATTAAGTAATGCTCATCATCCCTTAGCAACCATATGCGTTAATCCGGGGATAATTCCACAAGAAAAGCCGGTGGCGAGTTGATTGGTGGAAAGCTCACAAACGAAGCCAGCTGGGCCGCCCAACGGAGGCCAAACCCTGGACTGAGGCTCTTCGGGAAGTCCCACACCCGCAAGTCTTCGGAAGGAGGAGGAGGGGAGGGGACGCCGCTGCGATTGGATTCGCATGCGGTCTCCAATTTCCACTGATCGACAGCCGAACTGCCTGACCAAGTTGCGAAGCAAAAGCTGCTCAGGAAAGCCGGATGCGGAGCGTGCAAATGAGACTACTATAAAATTCATGTTGTTACTGTTTGATTTCTTCGAAAGCAAAACTCAGCTCTGCCTGATCGTAAAACAGTGGTAGCGCAGATCCTATAGGCAATTTATAATCAACTATGTGAAAATAATAGTGTGGATGTACTACTCAGGAAGAAAGTATGTCCCGGGTACATCACCAACCCACGCTTTCTTCTGTTTATGGCGATGTTAGGGAACATCCGTCTTCTCCAGACTCGGAGACGTTATGACATGTCTGTCCTTCTCCCCTACACCGGGGAAGCTTACGACACTTTAGCCGTCCCTCTGAGACCCGTAAGACATTCAGGCAGGTTCGCTGAGCTCCCCTCCAATATCCAATGCGAAGACCGAGCGCCGAAATGCTGCCTCCGAAATGAATCAAGGAAGCGGGCTCAATATTGCGCCGTGTGTGACACGCAACGGAAGCACGAGGTGACGCGAACGGAGCAGTCTTCCCCTCAGGCCGGCGTTTGCCCTTCTGCGCTGAGCGGCCCAGCTGCCTTCGCTCGTGAGCTTTCCACCAATCAACTGGCCACCGGCCACTGGCTCCGCCTCCAGGCACGTGACGCCGCACTAAGACACCTCAGTAGGTGGTGTTTGACCGTGGAGCGGCGGGCTGCTTTGTCGACAGCGTGCACCACGTTCGCCCGGCTTGCTGATCTGGCCAGTGGTCCGCCTCACCTGCCGCGGCACAGCTGGGCCTTACCTCGTGCCTGTGCCAAAGGTACGTTTACTGTCGAAAACATCGGAGACGTTGACGCCGTGGAGAAGTGTGGACCCGGTTGTTCGAATATTGAAATGTGTTGGGCAAATCGTGTTCAGCAGGCATGGACTAGTGCCACTGGAGTTCTGATCATAGCAAGCTCTGACAGTTCCCATCTTGCGCCATGTCCTACTCCAAGAGCAAACCAGGAATTTAGATCTGGGGGGCGGGTAGTCGTCTGGAGGGGCATCATTTCCTCTCAGAAGCGCCACTGATTGAAAACAGAAAGCAAGGGGGAATGCACTAGTCCATCTGGAGTAACGACTTCGGCTGAAAATAAAATGAAGGAGGTGGTGGTGCAATCGAGTCTCGGTGCTTTTTTGGAGGGAAACACCACTCCATGGTGGAGGGGTCTCATGCCTGCTGTCCAGGGACGGCGGATATATGTCATACACATATGAATCAAGGCTGTCATATATGTGTATGGCAACGCGTACACGGATATTGTTATAGGCATTGCGGCTATATTCGACCATTTGGTTGGATCTAAATCTTGTGCGATACTATGCTTTCCACGAACTTTCAACGGGCCCTTCAACAAATCAACAATATTTGTGAAAATTGTCGAAAGTGAGTGAGACACTTCATGTGTTGCATGGTTAGATTATTACAGCATGCTGCTTGGCTGGTTACAGCACAACAATGTGCCTGGCGTGAGACCATCTTGGAAAAGCTTCAACGTAGGATTTTTCGTTGGAAACACATGCATACATTCATGCACATACACACACACACACATCACATGCACACACACACACACACACACACACACACACACACACACACACACACACACACACACACACACACACACACACACACACACACACACACACACACACACACACCACACACACACCCGCCCACACCACACCACACGCACACGCACACGCACACGCACACGCACACGCACACGCACACGCACACACACACATATATATATATATATATATACACACATACGCACACACCTACATTCGCACACGCAACCTCCCCCCCCCCCCACACACACACACACATTTTTACCGGTACTTCAGTTATCGATACCCTCGGTGAATCGTCTTGAATGTGGCCTGCTCTCGGATTCCCCGCCGTAGCACGTTGTGCACGGCAACAGCGTGCACCGCCGTGTACGTTGCGTATACGGCGGTGCCATCCAGGTTTGCCGGGCCCGCTTGCAGGGGACTCGTCCAGCAACACGAGGCGAGGTCGCATCCACGGAGCGTGCAACTGGACCGGGGAACCTGTCCAGCGGTAGATCGTCCTGTGTCCCATGCCGGGGACTCTGGTCGGTGAACGTTAAGTCCGTGCCATTGCAAACACTGCCCACTCGCTGCCATATCCTGGGCAGGAGCCAGCCGAGGAAGTACGCTCGAGCCAGACTTTATCCAATCCTCAAATGGCGAACGTAGAACCACTTCTTAACTCGACTTTCGAAAATGCTGAATTATTTTGAACTCTGAGTACGCGGAATCTGAAAGGTGCAATGCAACAAGCATTCAATCACAGTACATGCTACACTACTGAGATAAAAAGGGAGGATCGCGAATTACCAGAGAAGTGGTTGCCATGACTACTCAGTTAGCGGGTGCATGAACCTGTGGTGAACTTCAGCTGCTTTAGCTGCGCATGCGAGTATGAACGGGGTTGGGCAAGGAGACAGGACTCTTGCATCCCACTTTTCTCTGAGCTTAGCCACTAACATTACAGCATTCAGTTGACATAATCGACCTAAAAACTATCCCTCTAATTTTTTAGGCCTCAATACGCCTCTGTGGCTACCTGTGAGTGACACCTACGCGTAAACAGATCACTGTAATGGATCTCCTGATACCGAAAAGGAAGCCCAGGCTACTCGAAGGGAGAGCAGAAATCTGAAAGAGTTGCTACCAAGTTGGATAATGCGTATCTCCAGATGGCAAAACATGTCTCTCAGATTTGCAAGGGCACCCTGAGGCTCAAAAGCACACCTCGAAAAGACTTGACTGGGTGCTGCGAGGCTCACGAGGTCGCATTGTGCATTGAACGGGCGTCATGGTACTGGCGCGTCAACTCACATCATCCGGGTGAAACCGCAATGTCGAGCTGGAGGGGCGAGAAAGCAGGAGACGGGGCCGGATGACCCAGAGGGGAGGTGTGCATGAGGCAGTGTTGAGGAAGGGTGCGAACATGGGCACCGCACAGCTTTCAATAGAAAACAAACCACACGGCGCGTGACCTGACACGACTTTGCGGCTTCGCAATGCACACCGTGCAGTCTGTGGCAGAGATTTAGCAGAAAATATTGTGAAGGTCCAGCAACCAGCAATGCTAATTCTGGTGATTTCAAATCACAATGGATCGGCTACCTCATATGATCCAATCCTAAAATATTATGCATTTAATGGAGGAGTTCCATCGAAAACGTATGTGTGGGGTACGAAGTCAAAGAGACTGATAGCTCTATCCGTGCGTCCAGTCAAACCAGGCTAGGTACCGCCGTCTGTCTCTCAGCCTACCTTGGCTTATGACCTGTTCCAAGCCAGCCATAGGTGTTGCACCAGTGGAAGCTCCTGTGACCCCGCTGAGTGGCGGTGTCAGTCAGCTGGTGTCGCCACTAGGTGCGCGCTGGCCCCAGCAGGGTGTCGTCGTCTGAACACGACTGGGCGGACAGACCAGATACATTTCACAAAACTGAGGTACAATTCGGTAATCGAAAGTTTAGCTTTCGACGAGTGAAGGCGAATGACTTGAGCCTGCCCTCCGCACCACCTAACGCTGCAATCATCTATGTTGAGAGGGAAGACAACTGTCACAATGTTGACCTCCGACACAACCTAGTGCTGCAGTCATCTGTGTATGGAGGGAAGGCAACTGGATCAAGTAGAATCACGCTGCTCTGTTAGACAGACAATACTTCTCTGTGCTGAAGTAAGCTAAGTGGTGCCATCTAAGATGTTATATTGTGATTCCACCTTAAACGTTCTTTTGTGCATTCCTACTGTCGTGCTGCCCAGATATAGTTCGAAATATGGTATATATTACTCGCTGTCCCTTGCCGATTCCCAAATGACACAGATAAATTACTTGTCCCACCTGTCGCTAGTCATCAGATGAATTTCTTCGGACCAACTTTGCACTGTCTGTGTACGCCCAGCATGTTCATGATGAACTATGGCCCGCATCGCATGTATATATATATCTATATATACATATATATATATATATATATATATATATATATATATATATATATATATATATATATATATATATATATATATATATATATATATATAGGGGGGTGTATTGGCGCAGCTTGCGAGCTGCCATTTATGTACACGGTACATGATAGCGAGAGCCCTGGATGGACGAAGTTCGCAATTAAAATGATGTTGGGAATGAAAAAATAGCAAGTGGATTTCTTCCTTCTCTCTGCGGATTTATTGGTCAATGTTAATGTTTTTGTAAGGTAATTAATCCCAGGATTAGGCAGCAGATAGAAACGACCGTAGTTACCATTCATCAGCTACGTGTCGGTGATCAGATGTGGAGCGCACTCGACATGATTGACTTCCTCTTCCATCGTCGTCATGGATGACAAATGATGGCATGTATAGCTATGTATCTTCTCTCTGCAACTTCGGAACCACTAGTTCGAGCTTGATGAAATTTTGCGCACATTGTTATGCCAGTCCAGTGGAATGCCACAGCATAGAGTCGTGCAAACAAATTTGCAACATTTTCCAGAACTCGATCGAAGTATAAATTTGTTGCTTTTCCCAATTATTTCACTTGAATCATCTTAGCTTATGCTCAATTATTATACTGGAATGATCCATTGTTATACTCATCTCATGATACATCGATCAACACATCTAGCAAGCTAAGCGTGTGTCAAAGGCACACACATCATTGTTGCACTGGTGAAAATGACATATTGTCAAATACCGTTTTGATTTCGTCTAATTTATCTTTTTCGGTGATGAGTGTAAGATCAAGTGCTTGGCTAGGAATAGCATGCATTCCAATAGGCATTCAGAGGCCATCGCACGTTCCACCATAATTGCTAGGTGTGCTTACCCTCGCAGTGCAGTGGGGTGTAGAACGTACTTTCCCGCATTCTGTCGAAAAGCACGTTCTAAAATACCGGAGCTAGGGCGGGTCAAAGTCAGGTCAAGGCCTCGTGGCAATATGGTCTTTAGGTGCGCATTGAGCATCCTTCACAAGAGACCATGCACGATACAGTCAAAAGTGAAATATGAATACACAGACTACAGGCCAGATGCCTTCCCGCCCTACATAGACGAATGTTGATTACATAAAAATGTCAGGATAAAAAGCAACTCAGGTTAGGTGCTTAGGTCAATATATACTCATGCTAGAAAACATTTCCTTACACATCACTTGGAACAACTATCACTGGGTAGGTAGAAAACATATGGTTTTGGTAGTGCTTATTACCTTTTATTGAGTGCCATTCATTTCGGAAGCTATTGTCTTTAACAGTTCACATAATCACATATTTGACCTGGATATAATCGGTGACCTTAACCCTTGCACGTGTTACTTGTTCTACACTAAGTTTTCAATTTGTATATCATCAATATTGAAGCACAGAATCGCATTTGTTTGCAACGAGGACCCAAGAACTTCTAAAATCGGAATGACTGCACCCTTGCATTGATCTTTAACCTGACCTGGAAGGTGAAACACGCGAGCTAGATGAAGATTAGTCAAGTTACTAAGTGTTCAAGAATGCAGCAAGACCATGCGATTTACCGTATCTTTCGATGTTACTTGGCACAAAAACTAGTGGGTGTGGAGGCGATCAAATTGAATTCCCTTCGTACTACGTGGGGTAGCTGGTTAATGGTTTTTGCGACATGTCGACTGTTGAGTCATGTAGCGTTGCCAATCTCTGACGCCGATTGGTCGCGAGCGAAGAGTAGCGACAGGTGAGACTCGACCCCACAATCTTTCGATTGTGAAACGGGCAACTTACCCCAAGACTACTCGTCCCCACACTACGTGGAGTATAAAATTATCCCGCACCACGAGGGCTAAAATGAATTGTTATAAAAAAATGGAATCAATCTTCACCAACTTGCAATAATTGCGCGGTAGTCACAGCTCTGAAAAGTAACATATCCCCTCCCCACCCCCACCTACACCCAGAAAAACCCAAACATCTCCCTTCTCTGGAATTAAATTGCAAGAAAAGAATGCCGACCATGTTAAATAGAGACAATATCAGAATTGGTGCAACCATTTTGAAGCTACTTCTGTCATGCATCGCCAATAATCCTGCATCATAATTTGCAAAGTTGGGGGGGGGCACTGCTCGTCTCTTCTTCATGATCATTCGCCGGTTAGACCGCTTCAAACCCCATCGCCCGATCTTGCGTCAGTGTTAACAGGATGACAAGTCAAGATCAGCTATGAATGTGAGCTATCAAAGCCGGCTCGGAGTGCGATCTATTTCCTCGGCAAGAGATATCTCATCGGCATGGTGGTAGCCTACACGTTTCGGCGAGTCTCTGGTGGTCATGCGCCCACTGGAAGAGAAGTGGGGGTGATTATATCGACAACTCTGTCTGGAATTCTGTGAAGTCGATTCGTTTGAGACTGTCCTGAAAGGTAATGTGCACAACCAAATCGCATACTATGAAGTTGTATTAGCATAGATAAAGTCTGTCTAGGTCAAGCGAGATGGAATGACGAGCATACAGTGTGCTTGGTGTCACCGAATGAGCCGCAACCCACAGCTTTAAGCAAGTCATCCGATTTAATAGAAGTATATTGCGATAAGCTGACAAGCGCCTGTGGTGTGCCTACGTGCCATAAAGAACTAGGTGGTTAAAGGTCAGTGGACGCTAGTTGAGCTCAATCGCTTAATGTGGCAATTCACACACAAAAATTCGGCACATCTTACCAAATGGCACCTGTGCATACATGCAGCTAACGTTAGCATATCCATGCCACGATTGTAGACAAATATAAAGTTCAACAAGGATCTTCAGCCCTTGCTTCGCTGCGTTAAGCGAAACATTTGATGTTGGTTGCATGTGAATCGGTCACATGGTTTGTGACACGTGCGGCCCATAGTTTGACCCGCCCACGATGGCAATCAACAAAAGGACACGGAGACGACAGACAGAGAAACAAACAAACAAACTTTCTTCCTCAAATAATATAGTAGATTAACCCTCTTTGCCCAGGAAATACTTGAGGTTAGAATAGTTATGAAGTTGTCCCCCGACGTTTTGGCCTTATATCATTGTCATGGGCACACGCGTGCTGCATCCAGGTCGACGGTCAAAGGTCGAAACGTCGGAATACAGCTTGTCTAGCCTAAAGTCTTTCCGGGACAGTGATGGTCAATTTAACTGCCTCTCTGTTTACAATTGTGTATTACAACCTGGAAATGTGAGTCCTTTTTAACTATGCACAAACTATCCATGCAACAGTTGACATCTAATACACGGTGATTCATTAGATCCAGGAAGGACAAGTTCTCGAAATGGAGCACGTTTTGTGGAGTTTCTCTCTGTCACGATGTGAGATAATAATGATAACTTCCACTCCAAAATGACAACGTCTCAATCGCAATCTTTCCAGTAGATTCGCGAGTTGGCCTGCCTATATTTTAGTACCCTCATCCTTTCCTTCAGTTTTCAGCGATCGTGACGATTTTTCATTGTCGACGCTTCGTGTGTTGGCACACGTCGACCCAGCAGGCGGGGGCCAGGTGTAGTCTACGCATGAATGACCTCGGTCCAGCAGGCGGGGGCCAGGTATAATCCACACATGACCTAGGTCCAGCAGGCGGGGGCCAGGTGCAGTCTACACATGACCTCGGTCCAGCAGGCAGGGGCCGGGTGTAGTCCACATATGACCTCGGTCCAGCAGGCGGGGGCCAGGTGTAGTCTACACATGACCTCGGTCCAGCAGGCCACAGCCAGGTGTAGTCTACACATGACCTCGGTCCAGTAGGCAGGGGCCGGGTGTAGTCTACACATGACCTCGGTCCAGCAGGCAGGGGCCAGGTGTAGTCTACACATGACCTCGGTCCAGCAGGCCACAGCCAGGTGTAGTCCACACATGACCTCGGTCCAGCAGGCAGGGCCAGGTGTAGTCTACACATGACCTCGGTCCAGCAGGCAGGGGCCAGGTGTAGTCTACACATAACCTCGGTCCAGCAGGCCACAGCCAGGTGTAGTCCACACATGACCTCGGTCCAGCAGGCGGAGGCCAGGTGTAGTCTACACATGCGGACGCGGTGAGTTATCAGTAGCGTTAGGTTTGAAGAGCACAGCTTCGACGAAGGCGCAGGGCGGTGTTCAACTTTTGACAAGTTATTTCTGGTTGAAAAGTTCGGGACAAATCTGAACACCGTGTTGGAAATATGGCATCACACTAGTTTTACGTGTCCCGGTCTTGCGACTATGATGGACGGCGATTAAGTTTTTGACACGAGTGCGCTGAGCAACTATACAAAGGTGCATCAATTTCAAAATTATATCCTGTACGATTTGGGAGCAATCTAAAAAAATGCGAAAGGTATTACATGTTAAATTACCCCCCCCCACACACACACCCACGAACTCAGGGAAGGGGCTAAGCAAGCGCCCAATACCGCTAGCCTGTCGTTCAGATTACTGTGAAAACATTTCAAATGCAGCATCAGCAGATTTTGATGATAGCAACCCGTCACTATGCAGTGTTCACAGACAATAATGAGTGTGTTATGACTGCTGCCTAACGAGTTACATTTCCGCCGTTACGCTGACTACGCCCAGGAGGCACGGCACCGTAGCGTGGAGACTCCGACGCCGGTCTTCCCACCCGGACAACAGGGTGGCGGTGATGCGATGTTCACCGCTCCATTAGCGTTGTGTTGCTTTATGATGCACTGGCGTCCTCTCAGTACATCTAACCCAGTCTCGTTAGTCGTTAAACTTGTGTGCTTAATTAATGCTAGCAGGTCGTCGTGGGTGTCGTAAATAGCCGGAACAACTTGCTGTGCATTTCAAGCCGTTTGAAGCGGTTTACAAGTTATCATTTTATACTTTATAGGAATTATATTTTGGCAATGGGTATTTCAAGCGCACGAACATTTATTTCTGAAAAAAGAATACTGCAGGAGCACAAAATACTTTGCTTGATGTGCGTTTGTGTTTGCTGCAGAACAAAACAGAGGTGTAGTTGTCATTGAATGACCTTGTTAAGCGACTGTTGGTCGTGTATTGAGGCTACGCGCCACCAGCCTGTCAGTTCCGCCCACTAACTGGCTCACGGCCGACCACCGACACTCTTGCACCACTGACCCAGCTCGGGCCGCCGACTTTGCCGGCGGGCATTCAGCAGTCGGAGAAGCTCAGCTGATTGGACGGGGCTTCACTCTGACGTAGCTGCTTGTCTCTGAAACGAAGACGATCAGATCGCGCTTTATAATATGGTGAGGCACCTTAAATATTCCAGCAACATTCATGAACCCTAATACTACAAGTTCCGGCTGTATCTGAAATGTCCATCGCCAAGAGATAGCTGATATGAGTTGTTGTGCTGGAAGTTATTCCGCCTCAACTACACCAACACCTATTTATCTAATGTCTACTTCCGGAATGCTTGTTTCTCAAATAGTAAGGATGTAAGGCGCAATAAGAAGGTAAGTTATTCAAGTTGCGTTGTAGTTTTGAGGTGGTGTCGTAATGCTACAAGATTATAACGTTGTTAGCTCATAGATTCGCGAGATCAAGAGGTCGTGAGCTTGCAAAGTGCTGAGGTCGTGTAGCCATCAGGATGTGAGATTGTGGGGCTGCTGTGTATGTCATGTCAGATCACAAGGTGGTAAGTCTGTGAAGTTGTTGCGTGGTGAGGTTGTAAGGTTGAGATGCTTGAGATTGCTAAGCTGTGAATTCATGGGATCGTCAGGTTGTGATGTGCTGAGGTCGTGTGGCCATCAGGATGTGAGATTGTTGGGGCTGCTATGTATGCTTTGTAAGATTTTAAGGTGATGATAATGTGAAGTCGTGAGGTTGTGAGGTTGCGACGTGCTGAGCATAATGATGATGATGATGAATTTTGAATGATGAATTAAAGCTGACTATGCAGCCATAATGATGTGAGGTTGGGGGAGTGCTATGTATGTTATGCAAGATCACAATGAGATTAGGTTGTTAAGTTATGAGGTCGTGAGGTTGTGATGTCATGAAATTGTCAAGCTGCCAAGTCGCGAGGCCGTGAGAATATGAGTGAGGTCATCAGCAATGTGGAATTGTGTGACAGCATTGCTGAGGTACACCAATGCGCTCCAATGCTTTATAAAATGCAAGGAATTAACAATTGGTGCCAGCTAGTTGTTAGTTTGTTCGTTATTTTAGTTTGAGGGCGCTTCGACTGGAAATTTGATCAGTTATCGCCAAAAAAAGACTGCTGGCGATTGCCGAGCAGTGCACTATGCTGCAAATATTCTTGAAATGGTAGCATGACGATTTCTAGATCTCAGCATCTCACAAAAAAAAACTGCATTGGAAGGCGGATTCCATTAACGATTAATGTCTTTTGCCGTGCAGCAGACTTGTCCCCGATTAATTTTTTTCAGTCTACTCACATGTGACTAATAGATCTTGAGATCTGACTCAACCCGCGACTCAAACAGAGTGACAGAAATTTGGATCGATTCAGATCCGACTCAGTTGTATCACACTCCTGGGGCTCTTGATTCGATGTGAATTGCCCACACATGATATTTGAATGATTGACTCATGATTCGACCCATTTTTTAAAGAAAGATGTGAATCAACTCAGGACTCAAGATATATTTTTGGGAACAGAATTGATTCAGCTTGTAACTCATCCAAAAAGCGATTGATTCATGGGTCGATTCTCGATTCGACTCGAGTCGAGCACAAGTCTGCCGTGCAGTGCTGATCCGAATTCCTTTGAATTCACTGACAAATATAAGAGTTCATTGAGATAACGTGCTCCCTGTTTTAAAGGTGTTAAAGTTGGCTTTGTAGTCCCATTTCTACCTTCTCAATCAGATTTCACCATTTTAAACCCATTTGTAATCTTGAATGAGTTTCGAATCGAGTGCGTCGTTGGAGACCCTAAAGAGGCTCCACCAGAAGCTCGGGCGGGCGGAAATATGTAACCTTCCTATGGTTCTGTGTCATGGCCACATAATGCTGGTAATTGTCGCCCATACATTGGTTACTTTGCCACGCTGCTGCTAAGCCACAGGTGCTCTAGTGGGGCTTCTCTCCACAGATTTGGAGGATCCTCGGCGCCATTTAACTCATGCAATTGATGCCCTTCTACATCCCAAAAACGACGACTTGCAGGGCCCACAATGCATTCTTGCTTCATCCAGGATGTATAGTGTACGCCATACACTAGATATTATGTATATCATAGATGTTGTATATTATGCATCCTAGAATATTACAAATGCAAAATGATTCGATAGTCTGCGCGCCCTGGGGCACCAACAACCACCATTAAATAAAAGAAATGCAAAGAAGTACATACTTCCACAAACCACGAAATTTCTGCCGCAGAAAAAAGAAAAAAACTTTCGGAACGTTGATTCTCCGCAGCAAACTATGTGCTGCGACATCTTTTACGTGATGCCACGGGCGGATTATTCAGCAGAAACGTTGAGAGATCGTTGTAAAATTATAGTTCATGAGCCCAAACAAAAGTTCGCGGGATTCGTACATAGAGTACAGTGCCACGAACCCAAATTACTTAGAGAAAGAAGGCTTGGGCGTGGATTGCGGGAGGGGCACGAACCATTGCAAAGTCGGGATAGGAAACACAACTTGTGACATGCTTGGCATTAGCTATGGGCAAAAACACATGTATGAACTGCCTGCACTTCAGACCATCTCACGAAAAAAGGTCGTCTGGCCACCCTTACGCGGCTGCCACCGGTCGGCAGGTGACGTGCCGTACACGCTGAGTGGAAGACCAGCTGTGACGCTGTCTGATTTGTTGCGGTGTAAATGGGCCGACCTGACCCGGATCCGTGCCCACTGGCCAGTGCCCAGCACCCGGCATGGATCGGCTGGCCCACGACAAGCCCGCGGATGATGCTACTTCTGAGGCCTGACAGTCTCCGAGTAGTATTTCCTCTCGACGCCGACTCTTCCAGCTATATTCAGTTCTCACTTCCAGTCTCACAGTGGTGTTTTACCGAAGCTCAGTCGTCTCCCATCAGTATCCTCTCCCGGCACCCAATCCCACAGCAGTATATCCTTTCGTCGCCCAGTCTCCCAGCTGTATCCCCTCCCGTTGCTCAGTCCCCCAGCAGTATCCCCCCGTCGCCCAGTCATCCATCGACATCCCCTCCCGTCGCCCAGTCCCCCAGCAGTATCCCCTCCAGACGCCCAGTCCCCCAGCAGTATCCCCTCCCGTCGCCCAGTCTCCCAGCAGTATCTCCTCCCGACACCAAATCCCCCAGCAGTATCTCCTCTCGTCGCCCAGTCCCCCAGCAGTATCACCTCCGTCACCCAGTCCCCCATCAGTATTCCCTCCCGTCTCCCAGTCTCCCGGCAGTATCCTATCCGTCGCCCAGTCCCCGGCAGTATCCCCTCCCGTCGCCCAGTCCCCCGGCGGTATCCCCTCCATCGCCCAGTCTCCCGGCAGTATCCTATCCGTCGCCCAGTCCCCCGGTAGTATCCCCTCCATCGCCCAGTCCCCCGGCGGTATCCCCTCCATCGCCCAGTCCCCCGGCAGTATCCCCCGCGGCGCTGTTGTTGGCTGGCACTCGCTATCGCTGTTTTGTGACGGAGTTGGCCGTTTATCCAGAGTGGCGGTGCGTATGCTGCATGGCAATTGAGCTGTGTGACGGCAGGGCCAGTCGCCGCCGACGGCACCTCACACGGCCCGACGGCGACGCGACCGACCCCGCTCACGGCCGTCGGCCATGTAATCAGCGGTAATGGAGAGCCGGCAAAGATTGACGCCGGCTGATGGGTGTTTGGTGGTGTCTGGAGAGGCCTGATCGGCTACAGGCTGCCAACTGCTGCTTACTGATCGGCTACGGGCTGCCAACTGCTGCTCAATGGAACGTGTGAGAAGCTCGCGGTGCACCGCGCTGAGATTGCCCGTACCGTTGGGGTGTAAATGTTTGGTTGTAATTCATCGTGCACTCAAAGCTACATGAATAACATTTTGTCGTTTCTGTACTATTTCTATGAAGGTGAGATACGTACTAGAGCTGTGATATAGTAATTTTGGGGAGGTGATCGCCAGTATTTATCTGGGCGGTCTGGGTTGGCATACCTACCTGCATGCCACCATTCACCAAGTAGATATTGATTGATTGATTGATTGATTGATTGATTATTTGGGTTTAAGGGCACGTCGAATACAAGGTCATCTGGCGCCCAAACTAAGTAGGCTGCGGAGTTTGCAAAGTAGTTGATAATCATGGAGGGTATAAAAAAGCTAGTCATGCCACACATACATCCAAAATAGTCACGGAAAAATATTTCCTCCATTAAATGTCTGCTCGTGTGCGCACACCCGCATGCATCAAGCCAAATTCTTCCTTCAGAAACCTAACTTTGCACCCACAAAGCTAATGGATATATTTTTCCCACTTATTGCTTGCTTTTTTCGCTTCAACTAACACCTGAATGTATCACTACAACCGAATACAGCACTTTGGTAGAATGCGTGTTGTTTGAACGATGAAGTTGGCGAACATTTTCTTCCTAAGATTTTGGGGAACAATAATTGATCAGTAATTCGTGATGCGCGAAGAACATATGGAATTGCATGGCTAATGTTTTCGTGACTAATTTAGGCAACATGAGCCAGGCTATGTGAAGTATATATCCGCAATGTGTGCCCACGAATATCTAACCTGACCGGTATTCCACATTTCGCCACCTTCCCGGATGCAGGGCTTGCCGAGAAAGTGGGTCCCGCTGTAGGGTTCACGATCTACTGGAGAATGGAGGGCGGGTATGTAGCATGGAAAGAAGGCCGACATATTGCAAATGATGACATCTTTAGATTTACGCCCAATGTTTATGTTGGAGTCAATAATTTACCACCTAGGACAATGGAAAAATCAAATTTTCGCAAGTATACTGCACTTGCAAATTAACTTGCGAACTTCTTGCGGCGTAGGTATCGTCAGCATTAAAACACTAGCCCCAGTGGTACGGCATACGACACACCACATTTTGACGGGCAGATCCCTCGTCAGGTCGTGGGATGCTTAGCATTGACCTCAAAATTGAAGCTTGCGGATAGATCCAGAAGCAGTATTTTAGAGCACCCAGGGGCAACAGCTTGAGGTACACATTAACGTCGTTGTGCCTCAAACGTCGAAGAATGTTTTCCTGCATTATCATACGACAGTGGCCTAATATCACCTTCGCAAGAGCATTGAACTATGTAAGCCAGCAAGATATGTTGGCAAAAGCTCATCCGTTATTTGGAGCTAATACATATTGATACTTGTCCAGAAGGAACAACAGAGAGAAACAACGACCTGACGTTTTTCCACTGATCAGGTATATTTCCATTTTCCTCCTGTGATGGGTAACCAAGTACCTTGTCGTTAAGTACTTAACGCACGATGTGGTTTGAGATAGGGTACACTAAGCTATAATATCCCATATTACCCGATCTTCCATAAGGTACATTAAGCTAGCACTAAAAAGGTCCAGAGTTGAATCCATTTGTTGTCTTCGGAGCAGTGTTAGGACAACTTGCGTTCTTTAACCGCCACTCACAGCAGGTTGCTTATTATTACACTTTTTAATTCATTACAGAAAGGCGAACTCTCTTGTATTGTATGTTACTCTCAGCTACGCCCCTATCTCACACACACGCACACACACTGCCTCTCTGTATCTCTGTCGCTCTGTCTCTGTCTGTCTCTGTCTGTCTCTGTCTGTCTCTGTCTGTCTCTGTCTGTCTCTGTCTGTCTCTGTCTGTCTCTGTCTGTCTCTGTCTGTCTCTGTCTGTCTCTGTCTGTCTCTGTCTGTCCCTGTCTGTCTCTGTCTGTCTCTGTCTGTCCCTGTCTGTCTCTGTCTGTCTCTTTCTCTCTGTCTCTCTGTCTGTCCCTGTCTGTCCTCTGTCTGTCCCTGTCTGTCCTGTCTGTCTGTCTCTGTCCCTGTCTCTCTGTCTCTCTCTGTCTCTCTGTCTCTCTCTGTCTCTCTGTCTCTCTATCTCTCTGTCTCTCTGTCTCTCTGTCTCTCTATCTCTCTATCTCTCTATCTCTCTGTCTCTCTATCTCTCTTCTCTCTGTCTCTCTGTCTCTCTGTCTCTCTGTCTCTCTGTCTCTCTGTCTCTCTGTCTGTCTCTCTGTCTTCTGTCTCTCTGTCTCTCTGTCTCTCTCTCTGTCTCTCTGTCTCTCTGTCTCTCTGTCTCTCTGTCTCTCTGTCTCTCTGTCTCTCTGTCTCTCTGTCTCTCTGTCTCTCTGTCTCTCTGTCTCTCTGTCTCTCTGTCTCTCTGTCTCTCTGTCTCTCTGTCTCTCTGTCTCTCTGTCTCTCTGTCTCTCTGTCTCTCTGTCTCTCTGTCTCTCTGTCTCTCTGTCTCTCTGTCTCTCTGTCTCTCTGTCTCTCTGTGCGCTTAAGTGCCTTTTGCGGGTCTCGAGCTCATGTCGTGTAGGTGTTGTGATGTGGGCCCCCACCCACCCTCATTCGCCGAACTCTAATCTCAACGGCGGAGTTTCATTCGCCAATTGGCTGTACTCACCGGACCATTTCCGGCTGATCCATGAGCCGGAGGCTAAGTCCGGGGGCTAAGTCCGGGGATATGTAGCCGAATTCGTCCCCTGTCTGGCCAGAGTAGAACCGAAAACAAAAGGCAACCATCTGCAAATTTAGCTACGGGCACCGGAATCTGTACATAATTACATGACATCGTCTATTCCCGGGCGGTTTCGGGCAATTAAGGGATAATTCACGAGAAATCTGGAATAGTTGCATTGCTCGCACGAAATTTTGTTTGTATTTATATTCGCAAGCTATGACATAGGATGCTAAGCTGAAGCTCTCCACTTCAACTGAAACGGTAGCCGATATCGACATAATGTCCGACTGTGACTCCGGAGCTGCCTTCAGATGCGCATGTACATGCGGCTAACTATGTCCGCGCAGGAACACCTACTTCAGGTTGTTTCTCGAAGCCCAAACAAATATTTTAATGAAAGTAATAAGCGAATTCAGTCTCGGTGTTTGCAACGCTACCGGCAGTACGACTACAGCCACACCAGGTCACGGACGAGTTGGATCCGGTAGAATCTGACATACAACTGGCTGACTCTGGTATTTTGACCTCTGTTGATCTGGGATCACCAAAGGACCACACATCAAAGCCCCGACCTCGGTGCCAAGCTCCTGGTTCTGACATCTGTTGATCTGGGATCACAAAAGGGTCACACATAAAAATCCGACATCGGTGCCAACCTCCTGGTTGAGACGTGATGTCATGCTTGCCGTTAGTTAGTGGGTTGGTAGTAATTGGTTATCCGGGCCCCTCCCCATATCAGGAGGTTTTGTTACGTCATCAGGCACACTGCACATGTTTGATGGTTCAGACATGATTTTTCCCATGTCACCTTGTAACTCGGCGACAGGATTGTCCATTCCCAGGCTTACCCCATGTCATCCTGCGTTTCATTTTGGAACTTTCCCGTATCACCGAGCGTCTATTATGAGCTTTTCCCCAAGTGCGCGTCTATTGCGAGGCTTTCTCATGTCATTGTGTGCCCATTGTGAGGATGAACCACATGTAGTAGGTTTGGCTGGTCTTTATTTTCCGAAAAAAGCAAAACGTATTCAGCGTAGGGAGACAAGGTTGGTTCGACCCTAAGGCCGAAGCTCGGACCATCAAACTCAAGGGTTGCTTTTTTGCAGGTTTTCGGGTTCCGAGAAGGAGCGTTTCAATCCCTGAGCGAGAGGGGGAGTTGATCACGATTGGGCGTACCGTGTATGCCTGACATATGCCAGGTATCTCGGCAAGATTCGTAGTGGAACTGGTACACTAGATCCGTAATTCCATCACCGGATCCACACAAAGTGCACCGTGCCATCTATGTTTGATTCGCTGGGTTCCCAACGCCAATCGCTCTTGCTATCCACAGGATACACATCACCGATGTGAACAGCCATCCATTCATCGAACGAAGATGAGGGCGGTCATCATGGTTATGCTCGTGGCTCTTCCATCCAGTAAGTGCATGACGAGCTTCCCCGTTGTTGAGGTGCATACACTTGCAGCGTAACTGATGAACGCTACTTATAGTCAACATGGGTGATGTGACTGAGCCTTTCTTTCGCTGTGCAACACACATTTATGCCGGTACACACGCATTACATACCTGGGAGATGTGGCATCTTTGGCACCCTTGCGAGATAGTCACACGCTTGTTTTCCGCCATAGCATGTGATGCATATGACGGAATGTATCAGGCCCGGTGACCAGAGCACTGCTCTGTTGATACGAGGAAAAGCTGTGCCCTCGAGGCGAACCACTGGACCAAAGGGCCCGCCTGAAGGCAGGTAATGCCCGCCGACCCGATGTCGCAGGCGCTGTCCATATGGCCATGGGACGATCTACATGGGACACTGCTTATTTCTGTGGAATAATTAAGCCGCATTTTGTGTGATACTCAGCAGCTTCCCCGCATGAAAACTATGATGTGCCCAGGAGTTCAAGTGAAAGTTGCACGGGTAAAACTGGAAAGCTACTGGCTTTAATAACTCTAGGAATTATGCGATTACTACAAGAAAACTACCTGCCTAGCATGCAAAAAAAAAACGTTTGGCTGTGTATTCATAATTTGCATGCTTCTGCTCAACGGTCTCTGCATCATGACTACACCAGTCGGGAGGAAAAATCGCGCCCTTGAACTATGTGTACGCCCTATCTGCTTGCACTTGCAGGGATTGTGTTAAGGTATTAGCTTATGACATAAAGCCTTCGAGCATCGCTTTTATTAGCGTTCGCTATTCTCATCTGTAAGCACAAAACACTGAAAACAAAAAAGTGGTTCCTTTTAAAACCGTGACAATTTCTGAAGATAAATCCAAGTTTTAAAATATTTTAACATTATAACATGGTGGCCGAAAGAATGAGAGCATTTTAAAATATAAATATCGTGTGGCTAATATGAAATCTTGAAGTAACGCACGAATGGAATTGCTCACACGCACACCAACACACACATACACAGACACACCCCCACACACACATACATGCATACATGCGTACATACATACATGCATACATGCGTACATACATGCATGCATACATGCATACACACATACACATGCACACACATTCACGTGTATGTACGCACACGCACGCGCATACACGTCGGATCCGACTTGGAGCATGGCGTGGTTCTATCGGTTACCGCGGACAACACACTGCGGCCCAACCCGCAGCCACACACGGCCCCCGTGATCGCCGGCTGGCGAGCACAACGACGCGACGACACTCCAGCACAACAGACGGTACAGCAGCGCGGCGCCGCAGCACGACACTGCGTGACACAACGACACGGCACGGCGTGACACGGCGACACGATACGGCACTGCGTGACATAACGACACGACACGGTGTGACACGACACGGCACGGCGTGACACAACGACACGACACGACGTGACACAACGACACGACACGGCGACAACGGCACTGCGTGGCACGACGACACGACACGACGTGACACAACGACACGGCACGGCGTGACACGGCGACACGACACGGCACGGCGACACGGCACGGCGTGACACGGCGACACGACACGGCACTGCGTGGCACGGCGACACGATACGGCACTGCGTGACATAACGACACGACACGGTGTGACACGACACGGCACGGCGTGACACAACGACACGACACGACGTGACACAACGACACGACACGGCACTGCGTGGCACGACGACACGACACTGCGTGACATAACGACACGGCACGGCGTGACACAACGACACGACACGGCGTGACACAACGACACGGCACGGCGTGACACGGCGACACGACACGGCACGGCGTGACACGGCGACACGACACGGCACTGCGTGGCACGACGACACGACACTGCGTGACATAACGACACGACACGGCGTGACACAGCGACACGACACGACACGGCGTGACATAACGACACGACACGGCGTGACACGACGACACGACACTGCGTGACATAATGACACGACACGACGTGACACGTCGACACGACACGACGTGACACGTCGACACGACACGACGTGACACGTCGACACGACACGGCGTGACACAGCGACACGACGGCAGCCGGAAAAATGGCGGCCGGCGGAGCCGTGTCGGGCAAGTTGGCAGCTGGCACAACTCTGCGCCGTCGTCACGTACCGGAATGATGATTGTCGGGGATTGTCGGCGGATTACGGGCGTGCCCTGAGCCAGCTGTAAATGTCGCCGCGACGCTCTAAACGCCGAGACAATTATCCGGCCGTGTATGAGTGTGTGCGACCGAGAGTGGACAATTCAATAGTTGGCCGCCAGACTGCTGACCCCTGAGAGTGACCGCACGTGCGGCGGCGGCCGCTGGCGGCGGGGTCGGCGCTGCCCGTGCTGTCAAGGTGGATCCGGCGCCAGGCGCCGTGACGTTAGCGCGAAGCGAAGATGACGGAACGCAGCGACTAAGACAGGTGCATGAAGTTTGGCTTGAAATGGAAACCTACGCTTAGACGATTTTCGTTCTTGAAGAATTATCAGGTATTGATGCTACAGGAAATACTGACGACAAAGTGAAGCAATATCAGTCGTGAACTGCTACTATCGTGCTACAAACTAAGTCGCCTGTGTTGCGCCCGTAACATCATTGTTGCTTAAAGTGACAAGGCATACGAGGGGAAGAAAATGCACCTCGACACTGGTGATTGTATGAACATACGAAGCTTCGGTACCGCAATTGGATCGAATATGGTGCGAATTCAAATGCTCTTTATCCTTCTTGAAGTGTCTGCTCTAAATATTATTTCTTTGGCGTCCATGCGTACTCGCTATTTTCATTCCATATTATCGTGCTATTGTCATATCATTAACAGAATCATTTTGCGTTGAGAAACAGTTGCTAGAAGATGATCCTGGCGCGTCCGCAGCTCCGTGGCTACGGGCCTGTGAGCGACAGAGATCTGTCATTATTTGTCCACGTAATGGCAGGTGCACGTACCAAAGCATGCCATCTGGTGTCATGCCAATAGCTGCTATGTTTTTTATGTTCTTTTTGTAACAATCCTTTCACAAAAGTCCTGGATCGCCCCTGTTGTTGGTAATTTCGCAGCGTGGACCACCTCTTGTTTGCATGCCACGATATATGAATTCTTACCATTTTGCGCTGCAATTATTGCGTTAAATACTTCGTTCTCGTGGAAATTGCATTCCAGGCTGCTAACACAGCATGCAATGCAATGTCATTCCTCTTTCCATTTTTGCATGAAATTGAATGTGGGTGGCAAAGTCGGATAGGTTCTTGTCGAGGTACAGATAATTACACATGGCGTGGAACTGTCACATTAGCAGACTGAAGTTATTAAGCAAAACGTTTGAGGCTGCAGGACAGCTTGAGCGGTTTGCACAAATATCCTACACAATATACCGATTCCACACATAGGACAGACCAGTTCCACACAAACACACACACACATACATACACACAGTGAACAAATTAAGAAACAATTTGGTTTGTTTTCTTCTGGCGAAGAAGCGGCGAATTCGAGGAGGGGGCACCAGCAGAGGCTTCTGTCACCCCGTCCCAACCAAAAGTCACCAATAACTTCAGTGGGGGTGTTTTGCGACTCGCCTGAAGTCAGAAGCTGTATTACATAAACGTAAGCACATGGCTGGAGGGTCCTACGCTCAGCACCAGAGATGAATTGAAAAGAATCCGAAGGAGCAGAAAACAATGCAGTGAAGAGCCGAGAGCTGGGATTTTTTATTCTATGTCGTGGCACCCTGGAAACGATGGTCAGGGACTTGCCGACTTATGGAGAGATAAGAGGCGACTTGCTAGCCAGCCTGAACGTTGCGGTTTGCTAGCCCGTTTTCGAGGACGGACATTCGAATGTTGGTCACAAATGTGGAGGAGGTGATCAATGCTTATATTGTGATTTAAAGGGTTAAATGCGTGGATATGGACACACCGAAAACAGCCCCTTATTAATGCTGGCCTGTTTAGAATTGACTTTCTTATGAAGAATTAGAATATAGCAAGACTTTTAACTGAGCCAAGATGAGGCCAACCACCGACTCAATATTGAAAACTACATCTAGTCCTCGTGCCCACTGCATTTACTTCGATCTTATGCGGAGCAAGGCGTCGTTCCTGTCACGCCATTAAGCGTCGGCTGTTATAAACCATATCAATCACAGCAATTAACATCCACAGAATCACACAGTGGCGGCGAATAGCCATCTTACGTTCCCTTTGTCAGCAAACACCAACGGGACCTTCCGTGTGCGGACGAATAAAACAAAATTGAAGTAGTGTTCAGCTTTCACGGGCTGGGAAGCAGAGGTCGGCCTGTGGCGCCCAGCTGATCGACTCCGAGGTGCATCCACACTGTGCCGCAGCACACCAGGCTTGCGGTTTAGGCTACCTGTCAGGCGGTTTTGAGCAGTATCTCACTGGATGGGAGCTAAGAATGTGGGTCTGCCGGGGAAGTGTGTGTATATAAATGTAAGTTTACGCTGTTCAGCACGGGGCGCAGACTGTCCAGACATAGACAGTCCAGACACAGACGGTGTAGACGAGGGTACACGGGCCGTCCAGACATAGACAGTGTAGACGAGGGTACACGGGCCGTCCAGACACAGACGGTGTAGACGAGGGTACACAGGCCGTACAGACACAGACGGTGTAGACGAGGGTACACGGGCCGTCCAGACACAGACGGCGTAGACGAGGGTACATAGACCGTCCAGACACAGACGGTGTAGACGAGGGTACACGGGCCGTCCAGACACAGACGGTGTGGACGAGGGTGCACGGGCAGTCCAGACACAGACGGTGTAGACGAGGGTACACGGGCCGTCCAGACACAGACGGTGTAGACGAGGGTACACCGACAGTCCAGACATAGACAGTGTAGACGAGGGTACACGGGCAGTCCAGACACAGACGGTGTAGACGAGGGTACACAGGCCATCCAGACACAGACGGTGTAGACGAGGGTACACGGGCAGTCCAGACACAGACGGTGTAGACGAGGGTACACGGGCCGTCCAGACATAGACGGTGTAGACGAGGGTACACGGACAGTCCAGACATAGACGGTGTAGACGAGGGTACACGGGCCGTCCAGATACAGACGATGTAGACGAGGGTACACGGGCCGTCCAGACATAGACGGTGTAGACGAGGGTACACAGGCCATCCAGACACAGACGGTGTAGACGAGGGTACACGGGCCGTCCAGACACAGACGGTGTAGACGAGGGTACACGGGCCGTCCAGATATAGACGGTGTAGACGAGGGTACACTGGCCGTCCAGACACAGACGGTGTAGACGAGGGTACACCGACAGTCCAGATATAGACGGTGTAGACGAGGGTACACAGGGTAGCGGTAGATGGTGTAGACGAGAGTACGCAGAGTAGTGATAGATGACACACACGGCCCAGATGGGGATGGTACATACCTAGGAAGAGGAGCTTTGGGTTCTTTTATGACTCACTTCACTGTTAGGCGGCATTGCCTTGTCATGCTTTCGCGCCGATTGGTCCCGGGTGAACTCGGAGGTTCTAAAGCTAAAAAATGAATTAAAGCATTTTGCAAATTCTTAAATAGTGTGTCAAGTACTTTATAAAGCAGTCGTCACCCGACAGCTATGGGTATCCGAGAAACTCGATTTCTTGTTTCCACATAGCGATTGGAGACCATGGTTCTGAAGCCCCCAGTGAGTATGCATGGTCGATAAAGACGACACATATACTACGAAAACAACATATGCATTACACAAACGACAGATACACTGCAGAGGCGAGCATTGCAGCCGGCACACATGCGAGTCAAACACAAACCAACTAGGATGTGCATGTGCTTGCGGTACTCAGAAGTACAGGCGGTAGGAACGCCACCAGCTGGGTGACCATTTACGAGGTGGCAACACACTACTGGTAGTATAAGACCCCACGGCCATAGGCTGATTAAGACCTCAGCACACCGCCACCGCCATAACGCGCCGTGCTGTGCGCGGCCAACAGTTCACTTATAGACACACTGTCACTCTCATTGTCCACGAGCACGTTGCGGCGTGATCGGCGTCGCCGGCACCGCCCGGCTCGCCGCGATTGCATTAAATCATGTGCGGCCGAGCCCGGTCCGGCTCGGTCAGCGTCCGCGTCGCCGGCGGCGCCGGCCCGACTCGGGCTTACTGCCGCCAACCTGATTCGAACAGTCGCAGGGGAACGATTCCACTAACAGGACCCGGCGACGATAAGAAAATAAGAACGCCGATCATTTTGACTCGGAGCACATGAAATAGATTGATTTGATGGCGGCTACGTGCGCCGGCAAGGCCGGTAACGAACCTCGGCGCGACCGTAACGAACGGCATGTCTTCAGTCGCCAGACGCGCCAGTGAGGCTTACGTGCCGAGCGGCTGGTTTATGGCGACAGCGGCGGGATATGTGCGCGGCGGTGGCCAGCACTCTGATGGTGTGCCGGGCTGATCTGATGATCGCCAGAACCGATGATCGTGCGCCGGCGTGGTCAGCGCTCCGGTGATGGTGTGTCGGGGTGGTCAGGCTTCTGAGGTTGGTGTGTCGGGGTGGTCAGGCCTCTGAGGATGGTGTGTCGGGGTGGTCAGGCCTCTGAGGTTGGTGTGTCGGGGTGACCAGACCTCTGAGGGTGGTGTGTCGGGGTGACCAGTCCTCTGGGGATGGTATGTCGGAGTGACCAGTCGTTTGATAATGGCGCGCCAGGGTGATATGATGATCGGCAGCCGTCTGAGGATGGTGTTTCCGGATGAACTCTGAGTATGGTGTATCGGGGTGGCTAGAGCTCTGAAAATGGTGTGCCGGAGTGATCTGATGCTCATCAGTACACTAATTGTGTTGTCAGGCCGCCAGCCCTCTAGTGATGGTGTGTCAGAATGGCCATCACCCGATAATTGTGTATCGGGGTTGGTGTTGGTATGTTGGTGTGTTGGTGTGTTGGTGTGCGGGTAACCCGGCACACTCTGCAGTTGGTGTGCCGGGTGACCAGCACCCTGACGGTGTGCTCGTGCGACCCGCCGCCAGCCGGCGGTCGATGTCGCCGGCGGGGCGTGACGAGGAGACACGTGACGTGACGTGATGAGGCGTGTCTGGCCCACCTCTCCCGGCAGTTCATCAATTAGAAGCATTCTGTGGTGTCGATCTGAGGCGGCATCACACACAACAGCAGCCAGGCGGCAGCTGACAGCGCTCATCGAACACCTGATGTTACGGTGGAGATCTGAGGCGGCATCACACACAACAGCAGTCCGGCGGCAGCTGACAGCGCTCATCGAACACCTGATATTACGGTGACGATCTGAGGCGGCATCACACACAACAGCAGCCTGGCGGCAGCTGACAGCGCTCATCGAACACCTGACGTCACGGTGGCGAACCGCGTCCGCTTGTGATTCGCCTTGCCTGGCATGTACAATTATTTGTAAGATGCTGGATAGATTCAATGATCACTAAGGAATCCGACGAATTTTAACCAAGTTGATAAAAACAGCCATATCTGGCTTGTTCTTTCCGGTGCTTGGCATGGGAGACGCCAATTTGATTAACACGCGCCCTGGAGGGCCTCTGAAAATTACGCGCACCGGAGGGGGCGCGGATTCCTCCCCCTAAGATCTCGGTTCCTATTGAAGCTAGATCAACAAAATGTACAGGGTGGATGGGTACGGTAGCAACCTCTATTGTGTGCAAATTGTATGGCCTTAGGTTAATATTGTCGGGGTCAAATGATGTCGAAATATCAAACGGGTATCGTTTTGCGTGGATTGGCTTGTCATTATGATGGATCGCTGTAATTGTGCTTAAATGCTCCAAGATGGGCGTCAATGATGTTTAAGACATTACTAATGGTGTAATACTGATACTAGACCCGGCATTTGACCTCAGGTCACCTATATAGCACTACTGTATCAGGTCATTACCCGCTCCAGTTACTGGAGCCCGGTCGATTGCTCCGTTGGACGGCTTGGCGTAATCGGCTTCGCAAAGAAAGGAGTGAAGTACATGAATAAAGTATGGAAGCGCTTAGGTACACAATGACAAACAGTAGTTTTCAGGATGTGTAGGGAGTAGCATGCAAAGTTACATCAATCGCATTTAAGGTGAAAAAAAAAAAAAAAAAAAAAAAAAAAAATAAAAAAGGGGGGGGGGAAAAAAAAAAAAAAAAAAAAAAAAAAAATTTCTCCGCGCCCCGGGGGCTGCCTATGTAAGCTTGGCCCGGGCGATAGCGATGATGGGGCTGCCATTGTTAAGTACGTTGGGTGTGCACCCGCCTGACACAAGCACGGGGGGCGGTGTCGGTGACTTGATGCTGGGTGTTGTTGGTTAATTTCGCGGTCGGGCCAGCCAGGTCCAACACCAAAATATCGTCTATACCCGTGAGCTGGCTTAACATGCAGCTAGCGACTGGCGGTCATAAGCAATTGCTGAGTGCACATCGTTGCCCATAGCCACTCCTTTCGTTTGCTTGTACTGGAGTTACCAAACGTATGGGTTATTGTGAAATATGTGTTGTAATTTCGCACATCCTGTACCCCAATCCCGAAGAGACGGATATCATCCAGATTGTCCTCGATTAGGCGATTACAGCATCTATTCCTCCTTTATCGGAATACTGCCATATACATTTTTGACGTCCATGGTGAAACAATACTGCCCTCCGGAAGTTTGGTAGGAAACGTTTCTTTCACTCTCTGTAGGTACGACTCCGTGTTTGTCGATGGGCGGGAACCAACGCTAGTATCTGGACAGAATCTTGCTCAATAACCAAGATAGCTTGTCTGGGGTCACCACTGGCCGACACTATGGGGCGCAGTGGAACCCTAATTTGTGGTTTTTGAAGCCCGTATAATTCCGCTGTGCGGCTGGGTGAGGGGGAGAGACAAACTGTGTCTTTATGTAACTTCCCGGATAAGGTTTCTTGATAATAGTACACGTTTCAATTTCGAGACGGTTGGTAGGGTTTGGCTGGGAAGAATGCTCTGATAATCATCCGTTATTGTCCTGGCCTTTTCAATGTAATCCGTTTTGTTTACGACGAATCCTTTGCATTTATCTGACGGCTTCACTATTACAGTATCGTTGTTTTCAATTCCCGCAGTACTTCCCTCTGTTTCGCATAATTGTCCGACCTTTGTTCGATGCTCTGTTGTGATATTTATATGCTTTTGAACTTTAGTTTTAAATCTTTCAATTCAGATTCTAATTGAGTTGTGGCTCTCGGTGGTTGGTATGCGGAATGTCGGGAACATGTGGAAGCTTTGAATGACCTGTGCTGAGGTGCTTTGTGATAAGCCTGCCTGCGGTACCTGGGTACGTTTGCTGTTTTGTCTCCTCACATTCCTCCACCGCAACCATAGATCGCCCTTTCTACGCCTGATTCGCCCTTTCCAACAGCTACGATCTACTTTTTAGGTAACGCGAAATTTGGGCCTTGTCAAGCAATCCCAATATACCTGAGTCTGGATTTTAGATTAGAGTGGTATTGTTCTGATCGCCGTGTGTCCGTACCGTGTGCTAGTACTGCAACTACCGTTCCCTGTGCCGCGTGGTGAACCAATTGTTTGTATCTAGGAGTGGCGTCGGTGTTGTACTGAGTGTACCTGGCGAAGTTCGTCCTCTTGTGGTGCGCTGCGCGGCTGCTGCCTCACGCCGCGTTTGACTCCGAAACAACGCTGGAGATCACGAACAGACACCACCCGGCATTGCCAAAGCCCACCAAGTTCCTACAGTCACAACGCTGGACACGAACGCACTAACAACGCGCACCGACCCTATCCGCAGCAGCGAAAACCGACAAACTCCTATGATGTCCTATGATTCCTACTCCTGATGATGCCCGGCCGAAACGTTGTAATATAGCATGATCCCTAACGCTATTTTGATGTTGAGTAACGCACCTCCTGGTTATTGAGGGGACATTCGTCTCACACAATTATTTGCATTTATGACAACATTTCATTTGATCAAGTTTGGTTCCATTAGCCTGTCATGAACTTGACCTGACTTGACCTCGGTTACACATGACTTTGAAACAATACAGCAAAGCAATGTACATCAAACAAGTCGCTAGTGTTGCCAGGAACACTTCCCTTTTGCCAATGTACGGGAAACGCATCAGCGCCGATTTTTGTCGTCTGGCGTTGATAATTTTTGTTTACTCTAACTTGACAATTTGTTGGCCGATTTTAATTTTTCTTCCTTTAAGCAACGCGTCGTTCATTTCTAAGCTAGTACGCAAATCATTGCGTATATCGGCTGGTAAAATCTGGCGTTGTGTACGAAAAGCCAGACGGGTGGGCGGATTTCGCCCCCCTCCCCCTCCAGGGCTCGTGTTAATCTATTGAGCCATTGACCGCCAGTAGCAGCATATGCACCGTAACGTCCACACTTCCTTTGCTACCTATTGGAGGTGTGCTCATTCCAGAGCTATTCTGTGCATCACGTCGTTAGCAAGTTCAAATACCTAGAACTTGCCAGGTGATTTGTTGCGTGGATCACGAATGAGGCCTTCCAAGTTGCATTTGTTCAGGTCCCAAGTCGTTTTGAGGTCTTCATGGCATCCGAGTCGCCTTTTAACAGTTCGCATCCAACACAATATTGATGTCGACCCGCTTATATAAAGTGTTACGGTTTGGGATAATTATGCAATTAATCTACATTAACAAAGTGTCCACGGCCGGAACGGAGAAACGCTCGCAACAAAATAGATCTGTTGCACTTGGATTACATACATTTTTGCTCCTCCTAGTGATTCAGATATCTCGCCAACTAGATGATTTTGACGCTTCCCGTGAAGGGACTGTTAATGTCTCTCCAAAGTCGGTTCAAAGTGACAGTTGTCTTGAGGAGTACACATTCATATCTATGCTCAAGTCGGCCCTTCATTGATTCTCGATGGTTTCTGTTGGGGTCTACGTAAATATGGTGACGAAGTCCAGTGGTGTTAGCATTTGTATTAATTTGTTCGGGCTAATTATGTAACGAGTACTGAATTCGCTTCTTACAATATTCCACCGGACACGTTTTTCGGGTTGCTGTGTACCATCGGCTAGCAAATTATTTAGAACTCTCCAAGACGTTCACATTAGAGGGACAAACAGAGGTGGAAAAAATACCGGCTACTCGGCCACGAGCGTGGGTGGCTGATATTTGAAAAATATCTCCGGTTATGGTGACAACTTACGGTACCGTATTATCATTGCGTATGGATTGCATTTATCATCAGGCCGTTTTGCCTCTTAACATACCCAGTCAATTTGTATTTCCTAACCATCCAGACATATACGTACTCATCTAGTTTCAGTACATGTATCAGAAGCGTACAGAAACAATTTAGTGGCTATGATCGAGGGGACGGGGGCTGAAAAACTCTACCACTCGTGGTAAAGTCCATAGGTTTTAACATTGCCGTGGTAAGCCTGTCACCTACGAACTGTCCCGTTTGTTGTTTATTGTTTATTGGTTGGTTCACGACACACTTTATGCACAGTCACGGCTAATGGCGCCGCCCACACTGTTTCGCCGGTGGGCCGCGGGATTGGGAAATGTACTGAGTGGCGCTAGAGTCGAACCCGGGACCTTTGGTACCCATAGCCCGACACCTTAACCACTCGGCCATCCCCGCCCCACGAACTGTCCCGTCGCAGTCCAGAGATTGAGCCCGACGCAACAGTTCCGTTTTCCAGCGCAGTTTGTAGCGTGTGGTACGGCTCGCATCACAGCTAACGAGATATGGCTGACATCACGTGAAAGCCCCAAATGTTGGCTATCCATCGGGTACAATTTCGTTTCGGTCGGGTCAACATGTTGCACATGCGCGCCACTGGGGTCCTGAAAGAACTGGTGTCCGGTGAATGACCGGTCGCCCATAGGAAGAGCATGCAAAACTTGGATTGACCAGATTCAGACCGCAATATCTCAACAACCAGTGGACCGATTGACACCAAGTCAACACCTTAGTATTGCCACGACAATTTTCAACATCGTCGTGGCAACCATTTCTGAGTCACGCGCCACGTGGACGCGAGGGGGTGTGGAAAGCGGAAGCGGCGTTTTTTAGCGTTTTTCACGATTTGGTCTGGTTCTCGGAAACGGCTATACTTGGCGACTTGCCGTCACTTTCACATCATGGCCCCATGTACCGGCTACAATTTTCCAATTGACGGTCAGTGGTTGCAGAGTGCGCGGGCGCAGTCATCGTGAAAGGGGCTGCATGTGTTTCATTCCATGAAAAAGGTTCTGTTTGCTACTTTCTCCACACCACTATCGAATGACATTTTGCGGAGAAAGTTGCATGCGCGGATAGCCAGCCCACTATGTGTGATGCTCACAAGTCCTTCGGATTTTACCAATCTCAAATACTTTTGTTGCAATCGTCGATGCCCGAAACCCGTTACCAGACGTCACTTTCGGCAATCTTGGCAGACGGAGACGGCACAGTGTCCTGTCACCGTCCAGAGATTGAATTCGACGCAACGGTTCCGTTTTCCGGCGCAGTTTGTTTTAAAAATGGATTTATCTACATAATATGGTGTTGTGCACAAGGTGTGAGTGCTAATATGACACTACCATCACGAGAAAAGGTGCGTTGTGGCTATCCTGGTTGCAAATTTAATGGCCAGTCAAGATCGTCCAATAGGCATCTGAAAGCAAAGCATGCCGGTTTACCTATCCGGCTGAAGAAAAACTGCCTTTGGAGAAGGAGGCCGGTGGCAATCATGGTACATTGCTGCAGGAAGTGCAAGTTCTACTTGCCAACATCATGTGTGCAAAATATGGCAATCCTGAGGGTGCTTTGTTCATGTGCAAGCAAAAATACTATGACGCATTGTGAAATTGCTCAACCATATAAAACTGCTTGGTGCAGTATTATATGCCCAATATTTATCAGTCTAGCATATCATTTCAGGCATTTTTCCCACACTCCGAAAAGTTGCAATTTTTCGTTTTGGGCACAACCAACATTGAGTGGTGGGAGAGGGGGGATGGAAATGCCCTCCCAAAATCATACAAAGCTATACCTATGTAGCCTGCATGTGTTTCATCTTATTCTCCGGAAGTGAGTGCGCAATGAACATAGAACAAAAATAGTGCACATATGCTCGTTTCACCACTTTTATATTTCACTACAGTTCATATCACTGCTGATCATCGAATCATGTCTTCGGCCTGTATCAGTGCACGGAAAAGCGAGTGTCTCACGTCAGCCTATAGTTGCACATAATGCTGAATGTTGATATATAAGTGATTGGATGCTAAATGGACGATCATATATAGACTAAATCATTCTTCTTTGTTCCATTTCAACATCATCGTCGGTATTTCGCACTCGCTCACATACGTACAGGGTCTTACTACGAGTCATCGACATTTGACAGCCTAGTGGTGTTCGATATTCTGTAGGTGACAGGCTGGACGCTTTTTTCTCCTGTGGTGACAAATGCCGAAGCATTTGGGACCGATACCTGGGTCGGTCGGTCTGATGGGACCAAGCCCGGTTGAGGCCCAGTGAAATGAACCGAAGCCCGGTCAAAAGACTAATTCTTTAAACACATTTGTTTTTGTACATGCAGTTCATTTGCTTTTTGCCCTTGCCTTTTGTGCTTAATTAAGGTAATATAGCCAGTTCACGCCACTTTGGAAAGCCTTGTTCATTTGAAGAATGTGGATTGGAGATAAGTATCTTATCAAGATTTGAATAGGCCCATACTTTTCTCTAATCTTAACTATTAGCCTTATGACGTTCACCGAGGAGAATCTGCCTGAAAATCGGAACCCCCACCCTACCCCTGGAGCGGGGCGATATCCCCCACCCCTCCGGTTTTTCGCACATAACTCCAGATTTTACCAATCGATATACGCCATTGTTTGTGTACCTGCTTAGAAATGATCGACGCGTGCTTAAAACAAGAAAAATTGAAATCGGCCGAAAATGTTTCGAGTTAAGGGCCGTTAAATATTGAAAACAATTAACAGAGCCAGACCACAAAAATCGGCACTGATGCACTTCCCGTATGTTGGCAAAAGGGAATTTTTTTTGGCAACACTAGTGACTTGTCTGATGTATATTGTTATGCTATATAGTTTCAAAGTCATGTTAGGTCACCGAGGCCAAGTCGGGTCAAGTTCATGATAGGTTAATGAAACCAAACTTGGTCAATTGGAATGTTGTCATAAATGCAAATGACTGTCATGCGATTGATGCCACCTTGCATATTACTCCCTACACATCCTGAAAACTACGTGTCGCGTGCCGCATTTGTTATCCATGGACGTATATGGCAGGCAATGGTGCAGCCAGAATTTTCCTGAAACCGACAAAAATGTGATGAGACAATTTTTTAATCAGAGTTTTGCGTGGAAAATATATGCAAGTTTGTCGTTTCATCTAACGTATTTTTAGGAGCTGGGAGGGTGCCTATCCCCCATTTGGCCGCGCTTCCCTTGACAAAGATCCATAGCGAGGTAAAGTGCTGAGCAAAACACAACCTACTTATTGTATTACCCACTCATATTTCGAAGAAAGCAAATCTCACAGCTACCCAGATACCAGCTCCTCAAAAGCCTCATCATCGCCTGGGTACCGCTGTCGCTGGCTCGGGTGTTTCGTACGCTGAAAACATTATCTGATAGTCCACGTTAAATCCGTTCGGCTGCATCCTGCCTCACAAATGAGAGGTATTTTGGTCTCTTGTCTATGTTCACACCGTTGCCGATGAAGCCCTCACCACTGCCTCTTACATAGCATTTGCATTACAATCTATTGACATAATTTATTCGTCGTGTGAGCCACCGTTGCCGATGAAGCCCTCACCACTGCCTCTTACATAGCATTTGCATTACAATCTATTGACATAATTTATTCGTCGTGTGAGCACACCACAGCACAGCACACGGGCCATCAGCTAGCCAGCTGCCACGGTGCATCGCTGGAGCAAAATAAGCAAACATCTCTCTCGATAGTTTTAGTCTTATCTCGCTTGTATGTGTCACGGCCTGCACTCGTCAATGGGAAATTCTCAGTGACCGTATATCAGGTTCGAAAGCAATGGCTACACACCTCGCGTAAGCTGGGAAAGAGAAATAGTGCGGTAGTCGGCGCGTGCTCCGTACGGCACTCACCGGCAGCCTTTTCGACAGACTGAGCAGCTGCCGCTGACTGAGATCCGTGCCTGACGCAGCCGGGCTGATAACGAAGCTGGACCGTACGCCGCGCGGCGCCAGGCTAAACAGACGCAGGCCTGACGCCGGCGATGAGCTGAAAACACTGCATCGTTTACCTACTCGTATTTCGAATAAATGTAATCCCATAGCTACCCAGATACCAGCTACCAGGTCTTGCCGATGCACTGGACAGGCGCCGGACTGTGGGGCGGCTGGTGACGGATGGGGCGGTGCGATCAACACCGGAGCAGATAACAGGCGTCTGTGGTGCGGCAGCGTCGGCTGTGCGGTCACGGGCGCATGCGGCAGGCATCGGGCGGCGACGGTGGCCGCGCCGCACGGGCAGCCGGCCGGCGCTGACATCCACCCGCGCCACCGTACCCGGCGCTCATGCTCAGCAGGTGCACCACAGCCTCAGCGGATTTGCTCGGCGGTCCGGCCGCGCACCGGCGGCGCGTACAGGATGCGCAGCAGCGGCTATGTTGGCTTCCAGGTGCGCGCGCCCCAATGAGAACATGTTGCATGCAGCCTTCCCTCTGAACGGTAGAACTTCTGAAAGAATCCGCTCTTCTTGCACGTTCGAGAGTCCGGGAGCCGGTTGTGCCGAATAGCTAGACACTTGTCCACTGCTGGGCGCGGATCGAACGGCGCTGTTCCCACACTGCTGGTGCTGACAGTCTGTCGTTCACCGTGTGGTTTTCCACATACATGCAGTGTCCTGACTTGATGCTGTTGTAGTGTGACATTGCTCACTTTATGGCCATACTGTGCGGTGTTACGCATATGAAAGCTGACAATAGACGCTTCAGCACGCCTTTTGGCGTGCCCATATACATCGCACACCAGTTTTGCACTTGCTTTTTCATGCTCTTGCTTGGAGAGGTGGATAGCGAGTTACTGGTCACAGACTTCACTGGCTCACTGCGCCACGTTCTCCTCGTCAAGCAGGTAGTTTGTGGGCAAGACCAAGGTGCTTCCTGGATGCAGTAGTTCAATGACTCCCAGCCATTGCTCAAAGCATGGGTGTTGTTTTGCATACTTTCAACGGGGCATACTTCCTCTAAATGTTAGTCTTGCCCCATTCCAATTCGAACTTTTAGCAGAGTATGGAATATGGAAGGTATAGAGTATGGAGGGCGCCCCCCCCCCCATTTGCAGGGATCCAGATGGATTGCCACCTCAGCCTGCCGATTGTCTCCAAGTATTGCCCCCAGCCCTTCGAATATTTTGTTTGTTTGTTCAGAAATCAACGCCCCTGGCTCCAAGAAACGTCCAGCCGTGTACACCTGGTGCCGTATCGGCAGGACAAATCGATCAACATTCCACCAAGTTAAACACCTTGCCTTTTTACAAAGGCGTCTAGCTTCGTTTATATTTTCCTTTTAAGAACATCGAAGAAAAGACGGCAAATTAACATCTAGCTCTCGTCCCTCGTGTTTTGCGACTTTGCGAGCGTCGCCCTGCTCACCTGCGTTGTATGTACACGCATTGGTCATGTTTTTGTGATTACCGTTAATGGACCCAATTGCTGGTTTTGTAGTATACATATTTCAAAGAAGCATTTCACATTTGACCTTCCTGGTCGCTTTGACCTCGCTATAAGTGTTGCCAACTTTTTACCATTTTTTTCTTGAAACAATGCACCATTCCATGGAAAACAATCACTTCCTCTAATAGAACTATAATAAAGTTTTTTTCCATTGAAACTCATCTGACTAGGTGGGATTTTCGCTCCACTAGGTCGGATTTCACGGCACTGAGTGAGACGAATCCCCCTAGTTAACATGTTAGGGGCCCGCCTAACAGTCGTCATAAGAATGAGGCCATGGTGTTCATGATGAGACAATGTTCTGGATGCTGGAAATCCTCAACCACGTGTTTTTCTAATCATGAACAGGACCCCAATGAACCCTAAAATCCCTTGCTACTCGCAGTCAGGTACATGGCGTATTCTCAGAGATGAACGCACGTCTCCAGCCGTCGTTCCTTCACCCTATCCGTTTGCGGATGACGAGGAGAAATTCACGAATAGCGCAGTCGCGTCATAACTGTATTAGCTCCTAATTTACAAACGTTTTCAATGAATTTATTTTGAGAAAGTAGCAAGCAAAGTTACTTTTCTTGTTTTGTAATTATTCTTGACAACATTAAAACATATTTACGTTTGCAAATTTACGTGAGTATTCCTCGTTTCACATCCCAATCATCTAACACAACAGCTGCCACAACACGAAGTGATATGCCCAAATATCTTGTAGTCAGAGGCGGATACAGGGGTGGGGGAGCGGTGGTGGCATGCGTCATCTCCGCATGGAAAAGTGGCTCCCCTCCAGGAAGGCTCGAGTGCAACCGCGCGGCTTCCGCTCCAGGGATTTCTCAGCCAAAAGCTCCCCTCTCGGAGAAAACGGTCCCATGGGACGAAAACGCGCCACTTCAACATGCTTGAATGCACCCGTCCACTGTTCAACGATATTTTGCCGAATGTGTCGTTCCGGCGACTTTCGCAGTGGTCGCTCTCCGATGAAATTGTACTGCTTCCAGACAAGTGTCCCCACCCACTGAAAATTTCTGGATCCACCCCTGCTACAATTTGTCCAAGTAAATACATGCAATTATGGCAATCATCTTCATTTGCATGAAACATCCATTTTAACACGGTGGGGGCTGCTAATGTTCTCGACAAGATTGTGCTACCAAGTGGTTGCGTTATTAGGCCCATCCGCTACCCTCTATGGAGGGTAAGGGGCATAGGTGCAAGCACAGGTGCAAGTTTTTATTATGACGATTGTTGTCAGCTACGGAATACATGGTGTGACGGACATGGTATGGTGTGACGGGTACGGAGGTGCTTTTCTAGGGTTCGCGAGACTCTGAGGTAATTTGTGCTGATCTACGGCAAATGCATAGCTATGAAGAAAAGCGTAACCATTGGTTGATGTCCGAGCACCTTGCACAATTAATTGTCCACGCCAACAAGCTCAAAGCTTGAATTAACGTACGCAACTTAGTCACCCAAGGCTCCTCGTTGAACAGTGTCCCCTGCCAGCACAAGGAATAAATATTATTTGGAATAATGACGGTGATGGGCGCTGTATGATCAACGCAGTCGATGTGCCCGTAAGGCCAAATAGCCAGCCGAATGATGACGGTGGATTTTCGGAGCTTGAGCCCAGACACTTATCTTACCGCGAGAAAGAGGGATCGTGAACTTCCATTGTCATGTGAGCACTTTCGGTGACAGATGCCATCGCCATCGACTACGTGATATCAATGTCAATAATGATGTCTTGGGATGAGAATGAACAAAACCACCCATGGCTGATGAAATTATTTCCAGCGCGTCCTCTTATTGGTGAGGCTTTTGGACGGGGGGATGAAGGTGCTGGGTATTCTCCTGAGACAGTCGCAAGTGGCGATACAACGAAGAAGGCGTTGAGTGAAAGAGTCTCAATATCCTGCCTTGATAAAATTCGTGGCCCGATAGGCCAGCTATATTTTAGCTTCGGTGCCACCGCTGATGTCACCGACCATGTCCATGTTGAAACTGACCTTATCGGAGTGGGCTGAGCCAATTTCATCGTCGGCCGTTTAGGCCGTGTCACCGGTCAGTAGCTTCTGAGATATGGGTGAGGTGAATACAGTCCGCACACTCCGCAAATGGGGGCAGTCCAGTGCCGTAGTAAATTGCAGATAGTGAGGTGCCGTAGCAAATGTTCACCTAGATCGTTCCATGGTTTCGAAACATCTGCTTCAATCATAATGCTAGATGAATCACGTTCATATATATACACATACAGATGCAATGCTGCGGTAGACACACATCACTTCTGTTTATTGTGTAGATGATTTCCGATGATTCAGTAGATCTGGGCGCGCAATTTACGAGCGTGATATAATTTTATCAGAAGAGGAGCTGCCGGCGGTGGTACTCAAAGCAGCTGAAGCACCAGCTGTGGACGATGTTCGACACGTGGACCCGGACAGTTGCTGCTGCAGTGCTCGCATCGCTCTCCGGCCGATCTGTCGCGTCATCGGCCGCCGCCTGCCACGGGCCTGACGTGCTATCGAGCAGTTCAGTCGGCGCATGCCAGTGTAATTGTGCACCGATTTTTATGAAGCGTGCCCGCGCGCGTTTCGCACGTCATTGGATCGGTAAACGATGTGGCGACAGCGGCCCAGGCGCGACCGGACATTGCGCCGCACCAGTGGACGGGGCGCGACCGGCGGCACAGTATCCGACAAGTAGCAGTGTCGCAGCCGTGCTGCAAGTGGGCGTGCACAATGGGCGGCGTTGCATGCTTGCAGCGCCTGCAAGTGTGGGGTTGGGTTTCATTATTTCCCGACTGGATACGCAGCCAGTGATTACCTCAATACGGGCCGGCACCAGCCGAAGTGTACGACGTGGCGGCATGGCATCAGTGTGGCTGGCCGGGGCCGCAGGAACTGCCTGTTGTGCTGCTGTCGATGCCTTCGCCGCTCCTGCCTGCTCATGATGCGACACTCAACAGGTCCTGCCCACTGCTGGTGTACCCTCCAACAGCCACCCACCCACTGCTAATGCGTCTGCTGACAGACCCCGCTTCGACAGATCGGCGAACTCTTGCGGCGGGTTTCACGTTCGCACTGCCACCGCATTTGTTGCACACGGGCGCACGTTCGGGCCGTTCCGCTGTATTGTGCAGTGTTACTGCCGCAACTGCTCACGATTCTGCCCGACAGTTTGCAATGTTTGTGCATCTGCAACGACAATTCGCTTCCTGATTACAACTGGTCCGTCACTGCTACACATTTTGCTGTTGCACGGTTTATTCGTGTATGTTTATTCATTTGTTTAGAGTCGTCCACAATAATACTCGAAGCTGCGTGACATTCCTCATCCAATTTTGCGAGGTGATCACATAAAGACAAAGAAGGATAGCTGCTGTACACGCTTCCCTACGGATACGCAGGACAATACAAAAATTTTGAGAAATCAAAATAGCATTGAAAATCAGCATGAGATGATCGTAACAACATCGCCACTGAACAGCCTGCACTTGCATCGGTGCACACACATATCAGCAAACCCCAAGAGAAACGAGTTGTATAAAATTGCGGCTCAATACAAAGTTGTCAGGCTGTGGAAAAAGCAAAGCATACTGGATCATCTATATTTACACGAACTTCCAGGAAAATATAGAGCTCCTTGTTAGTCAGCGGCTTCTTACTTTAGATGCCAACGAATAATGCTTGGACCTGAGATGCTTTTGTGATACTTTGCACAGCCAACATCTATATTTATTTATCTTTTGCTTATCCTTCATTACTTTCCTTCATTCCGAGCCTTCATTTCTATGTTGCTTATCCAGCAGTTTCGGCACTTATTTGCGGTCACAATTGTATTGATGTATTTCAAGAGTCTGAATTGCCTGTGCTGCGTCTGTTTTACCGTGTTTTGAGGCTTGCCAGTTTTTTTTAATGCGTAGTTAAATTGCTGTCGATGCAGAGTCTCACAGTCGTACTTTGTCATCGTTGTGTGTATTATAGATCGATCGCGTACGTGAATGGATTAAGTTCACTATAAGTAGGTTTGTTTCTACCAATGTGTACCTGTTTGAATAAATTAAGCGAAGTTAACGGACACTTCACTGCACCCTTAATCGGAACCGCATAATAGCTAAGTACCTCTTTGCGTACATCGCTTCTTTGTACATCACTTTTGCATGAAATTACTACATGAGACGTAGTTTCCTTGGTTTCCGCAGTTCTCCATTAGTGATCGAGCGTCTGTACCTCGATCAAGCTCTGATACCCTCAGCATTCTACTTCGTCATTAGAAATACTTCGTTGGAATGGTTTTTAGTGTGGTGTTGACTACACTACTTGTTTTGGACGTTTTTTTCAGGAAGTGGATCATTTCGGAGCACTTTTTCGGCATATCTCAAGATAATTTATGAACAAGAATGTGTCCTTTTGATCTGCCGTGCAACACATGAACATGGTTTCGAGCATCGCTTCCACCTGGAATGCTTATTGATGGGCTGGTACTGGCGAAAGTGAAAGTGAGGCGTGAGCTAACCCACACATCCTCGGAAGTGTGCACTGGGGTCACAAATGCGAACATGAATGAATCGCTTTTAGCCAGAGTTAAGACATAATTTTGCTTGAAAGTTTTACGTCATGCATGACCTTGGAATTCCGGCTCCCGTGCTCCTCAAGCTTGCAAGTCAAACTAAGGCAATCAATTAAAGTTCATGTCCGTCCCATGTCATAGCTTCTTCTTCGAGATAGGTGATAAGAAGTGGGGGCATTCACCGAAGCTCTATCTTGTTTGTGCTGAATTACGACTCCACCAAATACATGAAATACAATGCTATTGCTGAATGCCAACCCAATTTGTGATACTCAGGCGCATTAGTGGTATTTAGATTAGCTTTATACACCGCCTAATGACTGCGTTAAATAACCGGTAAGCATTTGATCACCTCTGTAGATTTCTCATAATTGCCTGACATGACATGTGACATCATCTGTGGAAAACCAAACCATTGCGTCCATGAATTTCGCGAGATCCTTTGCTAAAAGTCATGTTATACATCAATCAAACATTCTTATTCAGTGTGGATATAAAGCAGATCTAATGTTTCATTATGGTAATTGTTTTATCTTTACGAAACAAACTAGCTCGTACGTCTTTCATTTATAACTAAACGCTAATTTTATGCTCCAGAACGCTGGACCTTATGTTATGGTGTTGTCAAACGCAGTTTCAGTAAGCTGGAACCGTCCGTTTATTTCTGAGACAGATTGGAGGGGCTGCTATGCGTCTGTCCCAGCCAACAACGTTTGACTCGCATCCGAGCGAATTGTGGCTTCTCGTGCTCTTCCACAATTCACATTGTGATAAAGTTCGTCAGTGTTTCGGTTTACGCTAGGGTTTCGTCTCAGCAAACGTTTGGAGGAGGCATGTGGCTTGCATGCTTCCTCAGGCAGGCAAACCCACCCTTCCCTCCTACCTCCTGATACGCCCAATCATGAGCCCACCCTTCCCTCCTTCCTCCTGGTACGCCCAATCATGAGCCCACCCTTCCCTCCTACCTCCTGATACGCCCAATCATGAGCCTTCAGTGGCGGCCCCCGACACAATATCTGCGACTGGTGGTCCTGCGTCTGCCTCCGGCGGGGTAGCTCGCGTTGCGTGACAGCGGCTCTCTTTCTTCTGTCAGAAGAGACAGCGTGCATAATGAAAATATAAAACCAAGCATTGATCGCGACAGCAGTAAAGGTATGCCATTAATTTGCCACGAAACGTCGAGCAGGAGTATGATTCCGCTGCCAGGCAGGAGTGTGACAGGCGGGAGGCGGAGCAACCCCTTCACTGGCTGAATCGGCTGCGATAATTCGGCAGTCGCTCTGATAGCACCGTCTGGCCGACTTCACGCGCCGGGTGGAACGTCACAGGGCCGACAGAGGGCACGACCAGTCGGCTCACTCACAGCACTGTCCCGCCGCCGACTCACCGATCAACAACACTGACCGGATCAGGTCGTCGCCATTTGTCGAGGCGAGATATGGGAGGATATTGAATTGAAGTACGTGTTGTCAAATTTGACTATGACAAGACACGAGTCGGAGCCATTTTCGAAACCAATCCTGCAAGCTGTGGTGCAAAATGTGCGTACAACTTTGGGCGTCGAGTAAATTGAGGCATTTTTCGGCGAGAAAAGAGGCGGCGGTGAAATAGTCTACGTGTTTGTAGTTTGCTACTTGCTAAAAGTCATGTTATACATCAATCAAACATTCTTATTCAGTGTGGATATAAAGCAGATCTAATGTTTCATTATGGTAATTGTTTTATCTTTACGAAACAAACTAGCTCGTACGTCTTTCATTTATAACTAAACGCTAATTTTATGCTCCAGAACGCTGGACCTTATGTTATGGTGTTGTCAAACGCAGTTTCAGTAAGCTGGAACCGTCCGTTTATTTCTGAGACAGATTGGAGGGGCTGCTATGCGTCTGTCCCAGCCAACAACGTTTGACTCGCATCCGAGCGAATTGTGGCTTCTCGTGCTCTTCCACAATTCACATTGTGATAAAGTTCGTCAGTGTTTCGGTTTACGCTAGGGTTTCGTCTCAGCAAACGTTTGGAGGAGGCATGTGGCTTGCATGCTTCCTCAGGCAGGCAAACCCACCCTTCCCTCCTACCTCCTGATACGCCCAATCATGAGCCCACCCTTCCCTCCTTCCTCCTGGTACGCCCAATCATGAGCCCACCCTTCCCTCCTACCTCCTGATACGCCCAATCATGAGCCTTCAGTGGCGGCCCCCGACACAATATCTGCGACTGGTGGTCCTGCGTCTGCCTCCGGCGGGGTAGCTCGCGTTGCGTGACAGCGGCTCTCTTTCTTCTGTCAGAAGAGACAGCGTGCATAATGAAAATATAAAACCAAGCATTGATCGCGACAGCAGTAAAGGTATGCCATTAATTTGCCACGAAACGTCGAGCAGGAGTATGATTCCGCTGCCAGGCAGGAGTGTGACAGGCGGGAGGCGGAGCAACCCCTTCACTGGCTGAATCGGCTGCGATAATTCGGCAGTCGCTCTGATAGCACCGTCTGGCCGACTTCACGCGCCGGGTGGAACGTCACAGGGCCGACAGAGGGCACGACCAGTCGGCTCACTCACAGCACTGTCCCGCCGCCGACTCACCGATCAACAACACTGACCGGATCAGGTCGCCGCCATTTGTCGAGGCGAGATATGGGAGGATATTGAATTGAAGTGCGTGTTGTCAAATTTGACTATAAGACACGAGTCGGAGCCATTTTCGAAACCAATCCTGCAAGCTGTGGTGCAAAATGTGCGTACAACTTTGGGCGTCGAGTAAATTGAGGCATTTTTCGGCGAGAAAAGAGGCGGCGGTGAAATAGTCTACGTGTTTGTAGTTTGCTATCAAACTATTATGAAAAGCGATCAACAGTAAGGTGCATTGGTTGTATTGCAACAGGATATACGTTCGTGTCATTCTTGCAATGTCATTTCTTGTGAAGCTGGTCTGCTTTGCGGCAGTAAGTTCCTAATAGGTTTAACTTTGATACCGTTACAGCCGAACAGCGGCACTCGTGTGGGCACGCAGTTCTATAATTGCGTCACGCAATGTAGCTGAACATTTCCTGAAAATGTCGCTACTTCCTTACCAGAAGCTGGTTTAACTTCGGCTTCTTCTTTCGAGCCTTACTAAGGTTCACACACGCATAATTGAATACTGCGCATGCCTTGTCATCTTCTTACCCATCCGTGAATACCCAGTCGCAGGTTCTCAGGACAGCCGGGGTCAAACACTGTTTAAAGAACATCTTGTAACTCACTGCTCCACAAATGCATTCCTCCATGCATTAAAACGAACATCGGTAGACATGGGTCATTTACAACTCTGGATAGAATAGATCACTTTATTCTACAGCACTCATACTGACAACGTGCAGGCTCGCCTGGACTACAGCGACAAGCACGCTACAAGTCCAGACGACGACCTGCACAGACGCAGCTGTGTGTACGCGCCACACCGTGCGGAGCGACAGCGTCACCAGCGGCGATCCTGCCGAGACAGCGGGAACAACAGGACGGCAGGCACCATCACCATCCGCTCCGCCATCACACCGTGTGTAACAACAGGACGGCAGGCACCATCACCATCCGCTCCGCCACCACACCGTGTGTAACAACAGGACGGCAGGCACCATCACCATCCGCTCCGCCATCACACCGTGTGTAACAACAGGACGGCAAGCACCATCACCATCCGCTCCGCCACCACACCGTGTGTAACAACAGGACGGCAAGCACCATCACCATCCGCTCCGCCACCACACCGTGTGTAACAACAGGACGGCAGGCACCATCACCATCCGCTCAGCCATCACACCGTGTGTAACAACAGGACGGCAGGCACCATCACCATCCGCTCAGCCATCACACCGTGTATAACAACAGGACGGCAGGCACCATCACCATCCGCTCCGCCACCACGCTGTGTGCAACAACAGCGTCACTAGCGGCGATTCTGCTGAGACAGCGGGACGGCAGGACCAACAGGACGGCAGGCACCATCACCATCCGCTCCGCCACCACGCTTCCGGATACACATACGCGTTTGCCACAATGGCATATTTTGCAGGTGCAAAAACGTGTATCGAATGGTAGTCTTTTGCCGGTCATAGTATGCGTGTGATTACTATGCGTAGCTATGAACCATGCGATTTGGCACTTAATAGTCTGGTGATGTAGACCTCCTTCCAGCTGATTTGTTTTCGAACTGGTGAGATATGGTCAGAAGTTGCTCTCTCTTCTTGAAAACGCTGCTCGCTCGCTTTCTCTCTCTCTCTCTCTCTCTCCGGTGTGAGACGAACTGTGCTCACTTATCGCATTATATCTTGCACCATTTTCATTTTTATATGCACTTAGTAAAGACCAAATTACTGCAGCTCTGTCAAGTTGCATAGGGGCTCTGTGGAACTCACCGAAAAAGAACGAGCCAACTTACTTGGAATTCGACTGTTTTTGGGTGACAATCTTTAAGTATTCTGAAGCTGGAACTGAACTCATTTCGTTACGATTTGTTTGTATTAGGGCACTTCTCAATGTTGCATTGCTTCGAATTAACTCAGTCCCACTCGTGATGAAAAAAAATACACATTTTCGGTTGGTTGAAGCATTCCACCCACCACTGGCGAAGTTATTATACATTGAATTTGGCGGCTCGACGTGGCAGTGTGTAGACGAATATGCGCGCTATCACCCACCGTTCGTGCTATGTAAGTAACAACACGCGGACATGATGGGGGAAGGGGGCGTGTAAATGAACGGAGAACTGTCGGGAGATACTACGCACGCTGCGAACGGAACTATCAAATAAACCCACTTCTCCGCTCCGGTACAATTCCGCAGCCGATTCTCCCGCGGCGGGGAGCCTGGCCATCTCGGCACGGGCCACCGTTGTCTTTTCAGGCGCTGCTGGCGGCCGGCCGCGTCGATTGTTCACACGAGTGGACTGAGTGTCCGGCCACGAGTGGACACAGGGCCGGCTCGCGCCAGGCCAGGAAGCGGTAAACACAAACACAGGAAACACAGTGCCGGCGGCGTGAGGCGGCCGGTCGGCCGCTTCCGATACCGCCGCACGCTGCCAACTTTTCCCAGCGCGGCTCGTCACGTGACAGGATGCGCACTGAACGAAAAGCACGAGCAGGGGAACTCAATAGCGGCGTTTACGGCGTCCTAACCCACTATGGTTCGTCGATTTGGACACACTAACTGGGGAAGGCTATATAAGCTATATGAACTATATAACGCACTTATAAGTGCTGCGTAACATTTTGATCTTAGTTGATAGGTTTAGATAATGGACTTCCCGACCCTGAATTCGCCCCACCAAAACGTTGGCTTCGTGCCTCCCTAACGTTAGGCACCAAGGAAAATGCCTTCACCCATCGTCATCACAGCTCAGGCTGGCTGTGCTCCGGTGCTCTATCAAGACCGGTGTTTTAACCTGCATATGGGCGCAGAAATATTTTATTTAAGTTGTGTGTTTGTTGGTGTTTGGAGGAGGGGAGAGGGTGGCAGTGACGTCGACGATGACGATAGACCCTGGTACACTGTATGACGCTGTAGTCACATGCTACGACTCACAGTTTTTATGTTGAGATGCACGATGAACTGCTCTTTTGCTCATGCGACTTCACATGTTACTGGACGATTCTTCCCGTTGGCGACGATGCTGAATAAACATAAACATACACATGGACAAATACAAATCAGGATTGTTGAGGTCTGAAAATATAGTGTGCGAAATCTGATAAATTTTCGCATTGGGGTGGGGGAGGTCCAGTACACTTTGTCCCCCCCCACCCCCCAATGTTTGTAAAAAAAAGTAAACATCTCTGGACCGGGATATTTCACCACGCGCGAACGACCGGGAAGGTGTGCTCTCGTATGTATTTCTTCTTCCCTGCTCCATTCATAATTGCAATCCCCAGTGCTGGTTAATAACGAACATTTTCCAGTGAAACATCATTCAGTGACACTGCAGGTACCAAAGCGCAGTTGTTACCCACAATTGTCATAACTTATAGTTTACAGTGTAAACTATAAGTGTAAACTTTACACACGACTTTCTTTGTATTGACCACCAAAATAAATAAGCCACCCCAATTCTGCATGACACAAACATACAAATTATCTGAACAACTGCATGAGGCAGGAGTTGTTCATTTATTTTCAGACATCCTTCAAGTTGCGTGTAGATTTTCACCCTTGTGTTTTCCAAGCAGCACGCTTTTTCATCTGCGGACTTCTTTTTCAATGCTGAGCTCTGGCACCAACACCAGCTCATTAGCATTCACCCTGTGCGCCTGCGAGGCCGAGTCCGGCTGTGGACGGCTGACGGCTGACGGCTGACGGCTGACGGCTGACGGCTGACGGCTGACGGCTGACGGCTGACGGCTGGTGCTGGCTGGTCGGACCTCTGCTCCTCCGTCAGTTGGCTGGCGACCGGCCGCGTCGGCCTATTTCCTGTCGCCACAAACGTGTCGGAAGTCGTAGCCGCTCCGGCTGCGTTCAAGCGCTGAACCCACCGATCTCTAGCAGCCTGTTAATGGCTTGTGTCCGTGTACCATGTCTAGTGTGTGAAGCGTGAAGCGTGCTTGTGCTAGTCTCTGTCCGAGGGATTTGAGCTTGGCAAGTGTAGGGAGGGAAGCCGAAGAGAAGCTGGCAAAGTTCTGAATATGTGCAATTGAGCAGAATGGTTCTTGTATGCTTACTAGGGTGAGTGAGCGATATCACATTAGTGGTCGTCTGTGTCAGGTTAACTTCATGTCATGGGTGAGTATGTGTGCCACTGTTTTTGTCTGCATGTCAAATGGCGTTGACTCTGCAGTTATGTTTCACGTCAGCTGATGTGTGCAGTTTATTAACCAGATGCAGGTACTGTGCGACGATGGTACAGATTTGTGGCTGTTTTCCCGCTCAAGTGAGTACATTTATTATGATCTATGGTACGTAATTAGGGTGCAAACACATTACATTGCATAGTGATGTGTTTGCACGATCCCATGCGATTTGCATTACTGTGCTTCCCGCCGGTCTGAACGGATCGCTGTTCGTGCTATTATAATATGCATGGTACGGGGGTGTATGGACAGCAGCTGTTGTGCCTATTTTGTCGTTACCCAGTAAAAATGTGTGGTTTCGTGCCTCTGTGTGTGGGAACGTTGTGGCGACAGTGGTTTGTGTGTAGCGAAAATATGTGTCATGATCGACTTCAGTATGTTGTATTTGGTAGTATTCTGTGATTGATGATCTACAAATCGATGGTCATCCTTGCACTTTGTACTTAATTTAACGTTCAACGTTCAATATCTGTGTACTTCCTCGCAGGAAGAGACGCGCCATATTGTGTCCGCCTTGTGGACACATGTTGACACCATGTTATTCCCAGCGATGGCCACGCCCGAATGGTTCTGTTCCCGTCTGTCTCCTTAGTATATATTTTTGCAATTTCACCACAATGTTTTCTTTGAATCCCAAATGCCCGAATTGCTTGTATAACTTGCTCAATCAGACCCGTTAGGTAGACACCTAACGTGGAGCACGCATCCTACATTTCATTGCACGCCGCCAAAGTTTCAAATAAACATTTTACTGAATTCCGAAATTCGTGCAGTTCCTCAAAAATTGAACGCAAGTGCATGTGTTTAGGGTTTACCAGGAAAGCGCGGTGGCGTTTTTACGGCAAATGCAATTTTTTCGGTTACTAAGTGCGAATATATCATGATTAGTGCGAAATGCACGGGTAACTCACTGCATCCGAATTTTTTAATTTGGTCCCGTAATTCAGTAACGTCACGGGCGGATCCTGAAGCCGGGCTTCTGGACAAATTCAAAAACAAATTATCCCATTTGAAACAACTCATCGGAGTTGAACAGCTATCAGCCGTCGGGTCTATTTAAGAGAACATTTATGTCACAAAACGTTCTTAGATTTCGAGAAAGTTGCATTTTAATGCAAATTTTTCGCCAAAAAATCAGTCTCTTGGTGAGGTGGAGGTGTTGAGACTTTGTCCCGTTGACAACCCTTTGGATTCGAAAGTGAGTTGCGGCATAAGAAATTTATACACATACGCATGACGAGCTACCACGATCTATTAGTTAATTGTCTGGGATGTGCTTTGAAATTTACGCCACCAAAGCTGGAGTCGAGAATTAACTGCATACAAACCTGCACATTCAGGGCACAACATATCCATGTTTAGCCGGTGGTGCCAGCCTGCTACTGATGCGGTATATGCATGGTTTGTGTTTCAGATCTGGCGTTCCGACCTCGCTTCACTGGGGTCGTGCAGAATGTGACTATACAACAGGGCCGGGAGGCCGTGCTGTCCTGCGCCGTGGAAAACCTTCGCACCTACAAGGTCAGATCACATTCGCAGGCTAAGATCGGATCACTTTCGGAGGCTGAGGTCGGATCACATTCTGAGGCTGACGTCACAGACGTTTGATTGTTCGCCGGTGTTGTGCGCCGCCACTCTTTTCACCGTAAACATTGGTGTTCCAAGAAAACCACCTAGGTGGTAACGTCATAGTGTCTTTGGAGACTTTGGTGACAATCACTGCAGAGTTTTCCTCGACACAGATGCCATTTCTGAGAGTCTTAGATCAATCCCGTGAAGAATTAAGCAGATACGGTTCATCGACCTATTGCGTCACGTCTTGCAACCATGCAAATATAGAGCATGAAATAAGTATAATCCGCATTTAACGAAAAACAAGAGAAGACAACTAAAATGGAAAATCAAGATGGATTTTTGAATGTCGCTTAATGTCTTAATCAGTGCTTAATCCGTGACCTGGTGACATTCCCTCAAGGTCATGATGTCATGAGTTCCTCATTATTTTACCTCGATGTCAATGTGTTATGCATATCATTATTTATCATAATCTAAAATATAATATGCTTCTTATTTTAGCATGTATTATGCTTTTAGCATGCATTATGCTGATAGAGTTGCGGCGAATTGCCTGTAGAGGTCCACAATATTCCTATTTGTGTAAGTATGTCAGAAACGTGGTCCACTTTGGCGTCAACTGAAAACGCTGACTACTTCTAGTATACAATGGGATGCATTCGTGTTGTATGAACTCTGAGCCCATCGTCAGAATAGGGCCATACTTTTCGGCTTGTTCTGTGCGGAATGTTGAGGGCGTCTGAACAATGCATTATGCAAAGATACATGCTCTCGTGATATTCTCGCACTGTGACAGTGCTTTGTTATCGACATCCTTGCTCTTTTTACCTTCTACCTCAACTTATTATGCATTTGCATTACTTTTTACTTTAAATACCCTTTATGTCCGCAGACAGAATTAGAACATTGCTACTGTATTTTTATCAATGTCCAGCGTGAATGCGGTATCGGTATTAAGCTACCTGATTGAATTTGTGCTTTAACATTCATTGTAGATCTTATCAAACACCTAATTCCACTGCAGTATACAATAGAACGTCCAACGCATTAACGACACAATTTTCAAAGCATTCGTTGTGGCAGACGTGAGACAGCACGATACGGACCATGTGGTGACCAATTATTTTGGTCATCCACTGTGTTTTTATCTGAATGCAAACTCATTCCTTAAAACACCCTGGTCATTCGCTTTGCATCGCCATCTTCGCTAGTAGAAAGCTCGTATGCAGCGATTTTGTTGTTATCGAGGAGCACGATTGTATGGTATCCCCCCAGTCCCCTGCTCACTTACACTCTATGCAAGCCATTTGCTTGACGCATACATCTCTCGATTGCAAAATGCTTAGGGGCGAAGAATAGCCTAATGTCTCCACTTGGATTTTGTTCACAGTAATGAAGCAACTATTCTGCAGTTAAAATATAATCACCTGTCTTGCGCAGACGACCCGCCCTACAGACTACTTTGACTTCCACAAATACTGTCACACGCATTGTTTTCGTGTGAGGTTGCATAAAAACGTCATTCGCATGGTATGCCGTAGTCCTTCTCGTGATGGCAGATGCCCAAGAAGTTCGGCTCATTTTTGTAGTGACCACTACAGCCATCTGATAAATGGTGTATGTATCTTTCCCATATTCGGATGTATTGAAAGGATGTGTGAGATTAGACGTAACTGAAATGAATCAACCAAGGCTACGCTGCGCTTGCAACAATCTGAAATAAAGTAGAAGTTAGAATGCCTAGATCGGATGCAGAGTACAAAGGGATGCAGTGTGCACTGGCTGAACTACGCACTGTAATGTAGTGTACGCTCTGGTCAATTGAATCCTTCCTGATTTGATTCGGTCTGGTACAATTTATGACTATTTTTCGGACAAATGCCCAAGGTTCGACAGCTCATCATCCCTGTGACATTTTCTTCCCCAGCTCCAGCAGAACTTGCTCAAGTCCCAGTAATGTAATGCCCCTGTTTGTTAACACACAGCACTACGGAGGGAGGCGAACTCTGAACACCCAATTTTGGGATTGTCTGCATTGTCCTTGAACGTGGCATGTAGCTCTATGAAGTTCCCCATCATTGGACATCCTTGCACGCGCACTTTATTCCCGTTCAGGTCTCGAATAGCCAGCGAGTGTTATTGACCTCGGCACGTCATGCTGATATCGCCAAATTCGCAAAATGCACTCACTTTTGTTTTGGTATCGTCCGTGATGCCTTTGTGCAAAATGAAGGCACCTCGGGCAAAACACAAAACTCCTTGATCTTTCGGCTGTTTGTCATGAGGTAGTGAGAAGGACCAAAGAAGCTCATAGCCTTGGCCTTAGAGAGAGAGAGAGAGAGAGGCGATAACGTCAGAATCTGAAGCCTTCGCTTGTGGTGGCTGAAACGCTCCCTCGTTTCGCTCTGCTTGGATCGCTGGTAGCCATAGTGTGTGGCGCCAGTCTGTCCACCACAGTGTCGTGTGGCGCCAGTCTGTGTCGTGTGGCGCCACTACAGTGTGGTATGGCACCAGTATGTCCACTAGTGTCGTGTGGCGCCAGTCTGTCCACTACAGTGCCGTGTGGCGCCAGTCTGTCCACTACAGTGCCGTGTGGCGCCAGTCTGCTCACCACAGTGTCGTGTGGCGCCAGTATGTCCACTAGTGTCGTGTAGCGCCAGTCTGCTCACCACAGTGTCGCGTGGCGCCAGTATATCCACTAGTGGCGTGTGGCGCCAGTCTGTCCACTAGTGTCGTGTGGCGCCAGTCTGTCCACTACAGTGTCATGTGGCGCCAGTCTGTCCACTACAGCGTCGTATGGCGCCAGTCTGTGTCGTGTGGCGCCACCTACAGTGTCGTATGGCGCCAGTCTGTCCACTATAGTGTCGTGTGGCGCCAGTCTATCCACTAAGTGTGTTGCCAGTATAGTTTTATTAGTGTGTGTGGGCAGTTGTAATGTGTGTGGGCCAGTTGTACTAGTGTCGTGTGGGCCAGTCTATCACTAAGTGTCGTGTGGCGCCAGTTGTAAAGTGTCATGTGGCGCCAGTCTGTCCACACAGTGTCGTGTGGCGCCAGTCTATAAGTGTCGTGTGGCGCCAGTTATACTGAGGGTGTGGGCCATCTGTCCACAAGTGTGTGTGGCGCCAGTATAAAAGGGGGGGGGGCAGCGCACTACAGGGTGTGGAGGACTAAGTGGGAGCTGTCCACTACAGTGTCGTGTGGCGCCAGTCTATCCACTACAGTGTCGTGTGGCGCCAGTCTGTCCACTACAGTGTCGTGTGGCGCCAGTCTGTCCACTACAGTGTCGTGTGGCGCCAGTCTGTCCACTACAGTGTCGTGTGCGCCAGTCTGTCCACTACAGTGTCGTGTGGCGCCAGTCTGCCACTACAGCGTCGTGGGGCCAGTTCCTACAGTGTCGTGTGGCGCCAGTCTGTCCACTACAGTGTCGTGTGGCGCCAGTCTGTCCACTACAGTGTCGTGTGGCGCCAGTCTGTCCACTACAGTGTCGTGTGGCGCCAGTCTGTCCACTACAGTGTCGTGTGGCGCCAGTCTATCCACTACAGTGTCGTGTGGCGCCAGTCTGTCCACTACAGTGTCGTGTGGCGCCAGTCTGTCCACTACAGTGTCGTGTGGCGCCAGTCTGCCCTCTACAGCGTCGTGTGGTGCCAGTCTGCCCTCTACAGCGTCGTGTGGCGCCAGTCTGTCCACCACAGTGTCGTGTGGCGCCAGTCTGCTCACCACAGCGTCGTATGGCACCAGCGTCTGACGTGGCACATGGGGTGGCTTCCCGCAATATGCTCAGCTCTGGTCCTGCTAATGGAAGTGATGACGTCGGTGTCGCCTCTCCCAGGCATCGTGGGAATAGTGCCGAAACCAACCAACTAGTCGGATGGCGTCCGGTGTGATTGATTATTGTGAAGCTGTCTTCGGTGGTAGCGCATGCTCTTCCGACATGTCGGTGGTCGATGAATTAGCGCCTGCGGTCTGGAGGTTTTGCACCTCCCGACAGGAGGTTCAGACGTCGAGAATCTCATGTCGTTTGGTGCGACCAAATCAAACGTACAAATGTGTTCAACGCAACACGGACAAGTGCTCATCAGCAGGCCAACGGGCTTTATATGGGGACTGAGATGACCGTTTTTCGGACTACTCTTTCTATGCGAAATACGTAATGTTAACCTCCACGATGTTCGGGGGTGGTACGCCCCCTTGTCCCCCCCCCCCCATTGACACTGCCAATGCAAGTGTCAACTATCACACGTTCCCAATCATAAATTATGAAGGAAATTGCAGCAATTTTCCGTTTTCGCAACCAAGGGGTTCCACTAATTTTAGTCGGTACGTGATATGATACTATCCCCAAAATTAGAACGCATAGCATGCCATGGAATTTCTGCTAGTAAAATAAAATGTATTCTAGTAAATGTGAAGCACCCGGTTGTAAGTTAGGGTCGCAAGCTTCGTCTGCTCTGCTGCTCGTTCTCTATGCTTGTGTTGGAGAGACTCCGCTCTTCCGCCAGCCTTGCCACTATGTGGGCGAGGGCGCGGATTCTTTTCAGCAGGTCCAAGTCCAGTGGCTAGGGTTGTTCACATCTAGTCTGTGGTGATGATCCTCCGAGGACTCATTTTCCCGCGTTTCTGAAGAAAAACGGAGGTGCTTCAGCCGATGAATTACACGTACTCACGTGGATGGGGGAACCGTATCAGGATGGGTCATATTTGGCTCGCTGCGAATGCCCATCTCCCGACAAAAAAAAAATATTGAGGAGCTGTGATTAATAAGCTTGCGGAGAACCAAAGTGCCCTGGCAGGTCAATTGCACGCGCACGTGTGGTTGGTAGGGCGGTGCAGTGATTGGTCTTAGCTGGTTTGTGGTGATTGTCCATTTCAATTTCCCTGCATACTTTTAGTCGAATTTCGTTTGCAACTGGTTGAATGTTTCCATATTTCCTTAGCAAAATGTCTACAATTGTGAAACAATTGAGCAAAAGAGCTGAATGTTTCCCTGCGTCTCTTAAGCGAAAAGCGCATCCAGTTGCTTCTTCACTACCTACTTCCGGTTCCTCATTTACGTCTCATGTCCTACGGCCCGTCACAACTCACCAACGGGTAAAAGTTTCCTCACTTCAGCAAGCAAGCGTAAACTGGCTCGCTTTACTGGACGAACTCCCGCACCGATCCCACGCCCGTTCCGCTAAGCGATCCGCTGGTTCGTTCAGACAGACTGTTCGTTCGTTCACTGTGTCACTTTGAACATGACCAATCGTATGTCTGGCATGGCGTACGGCCTTTCAGCCGTTTCAACTTGGTTGCGTCCCGCACCGCGCAGCTTAAGCTGCCTCAAGCAGTCATTTCCACACTCACAAGAGCAGAACTGTATCGCCTTGTATGCAGCGTACCTTCGATTCACGGATCAAATCCTTCCAAGACCATCCTGAATGGTGTGGCAGCACGTGCACCAATATAATTTTCAACCGCTGAAGTTGGCTGAAGTAATGCCGTCGAACTTCCGAACAAACCGTGCACTTTGGAGTCTTCATATGGTCTAAAACATGTTGGGTAACCGTTAGGGGTAGTCTTGATTGTACCTAAGGTATTTTCGATGGGGAAATATATTGACACCGTGAACACGATACTGGTTAGGGCTATCTATACGTACCAATTTCAACCGGAGAATGGTGTCCTACGGGGGCGTAAATGGGATGGAGGGCAGAACCGATTTTCTGGATCCGGCACGTACCACCCTTGTCACAGTGACGGCACCCCGAGTACAGCAGGCGACGATTGTGAATTGGAAATGTGTAGCCGGACATGGAACCGGGTAATGCAAACAACGGCACGTTATTGTTAGCCGTTTCCCAGTGTCAAACCAAATCGTGAAGGCTGAAAAAGGCCGCTTTCGCTCTTCACCACTTTCCCGTGTGCACTTGCCACGAGCGGCGAAAATGTTTCCTTTGTCGAGTTCGATGATCGTGGTGGATGCACAGCGGTGTCGAATTCGTGTCGGTCGATCAATTGATTCCCGACGCACGTGACGATTGAGATTGACGATACATGGCGCGTGTGACGCTTGCGATCTTAATCAGCTTTTCATCTGCGCGCCACCAAGTGAGCCAATTCCAGTGTAGCATTTTTGTGACTTTAGCTTGATAGTTTTCGCCAAAGGGGCTTCCAAAACCATCGGTCAATCGGCGAGTTTGTTTCAGACAAGTTCACCGGTTGGAAATGATATAGGGTAAACCTGCTACTACATCAGCCAAGCTCCCGTGGGATGGATTTGATACGTGAAGATAAATGCAGCTGTGTGGTATGAAGCTGCGTTTCACACCTATTTTTTTATATTATCACAACAATTATCCACTGTAATTGGTAAACTTGGCGCACGCGCAGATTAAAACTGATATCGATCACAATCGCCACATGCATCATATATGTAGCTAAACAACACCCTATCAGCTGATTGTTATTGTCCAGGCCTGATATCTCAGAACCTAAAATATGTGGTGCATCCTGGCATAGCCTAATCAGGGTGCCATTTCAGAACAATTATTTTAACATGTAGTTTCAAGTAATCCGTGCCCAAATTAAGAGTAGCCTTTGAAACCCTTCGGAGCAAACACACAAACAAGAGTAATGCTGAATTGGTGTCGTCTGCAATGCCGAGTTCGTTCGCTCAGTTTGCTTGCTCACTTACTCGGTCAGAGTCAAATTTGTAGGCATTGCCAATGCTCTCAAGGTTTGGATATTATAACTTGTAGTCTCTATTCCTAGATAATGCATGCACACCAAGATACACATATAAATATACATTATCTATGTATATATATATTATATATATATATATATATATATATATATATATATATATATATATATATATATATATATATTGTGTGTGTGTGTGTATTGTTCCTTGCCCGCGAGCATAACTGAACGTTTTCGACCGTCTCTGTTTGTGACACACTTCCTAATGATTATCTTGTTTGGTTAGACGCCCAGTTGGTATATCCTCAATCTCGCCAGCATTCCATGCATTTACTCACATGGTACATACCACAAAAGGGGAACACGCATCACGCAGGGCGCACATGTGCACACACGCACGCACTCTGGTACGTAATTGCTAAATATCAAGACCATGCACCCGAACCGTCTCACAGACCAGCACGACACGGCCGGACCGTCTGACAGACCAGCACCACACGGACGGGCAGTCTGACAGACCAGCACCACACGGACGGGCAGTCTGACAGACCAGCACCACACGGCCGAACCGTCTGACAGACCAGCACCACACGGACGGGCAGTCTGACAGACCAGCACCACACGGCCGAACCGTCTGACAGACCAGCACCACACGGACGGGCAGTCTGACAGACCAGCACCACACGGCCGAACCGTCTGACAGACCAGCACCACAGGGCCGGACCGTCTGACAGACCAGCACCACACGGCCGAACCGTCTGACAGACCAGCACCACAGGGCCGGACCGTCTGACAGACCAGCACCACACGGCCGTCTGACAGACCAGCACCACACGGCCGGACCTTCGACAGACCAGCACCACACGGCCGTCTGACAGACCAGCACCACACGGCCGGACCTGCAACAGACCAGCACCACACGGCCGGACCTGCAACAGACCAGCACCACACGGCCGGACCTGCAACAGACCAGCACCACACGGCCGGACCTGCAACAGACCAGCACCACACGGCCGGACCTGCAACAGACCAGCACCACACGGCCGGACCTGCAACAGACCAGCACCGCACGGCCGGACCTGCAACAGACCAGCACCACACGGCCGGACCTGCAACAGACCAGCACCACACGGCCGGGCCTGCAACAGACCAGCACCACACGGCCGGACCTGCAACAGACCAGCACCACACGGCCGGACCTGCAACAGACCAGCACCACACGGCCGGACCGTCTGACAGACCAGCACCGCACGGCCGGACCTGCAACAGACCAGCATCACAGGGCCGGACCGCGCTGGCTGTATCCCGCCGCCGGCCCCAGCTTCTTTACGGAGCTGTTGCGCCGTTTTACGGAGCCGCGGCGCCGTTTTTCAGACGACCGCCGCCGACCGACCGACACGTCCATCATTTCCGGCGACGCGAGGCTCAACCAGAGCACTCGCATTTTCCGTGGCTCAATTAGTTTACAACACCCGCGGGGGCAGATACTAGCTCCTCACTCCTCTAATCTCTAAATAACTTCTTGGTAAACCCAATTTCCATGATTTACTCTGCTCCGGGGCGTCGGTACGATTAATGTTTAACGCCGCAAAAGTGAGGCATAGGCAGATAAGGAGGCGGTGGATGGGATTAGCAGGTGGATGGCGTGGCGCGCCCTCAGGTTGTCACGACACGACGGAAATGCAGCCTCAGCGACAGCAGACTTCACAACGGGAGCTCGGCAGGGAAGCTTGAAATTTAGCAGCTACAAACAAAGAAACATCCTGCTCGGTAACATGATGTAAGAAAGTTAGGTCACTCTGCTAGAAAGGCTGCAGGTGGCGCAATATATTGCATTGTATGACAGTGTGTTATATATGTGGATATTATATAGATATTGTGTGGTAATTCATGGCACAAGTAATACTGAAAATATACAATAATGAAGACAAAATATGACACCGCTTCCTCATCATTCACCTGGGTGGTAATCATTGACATAATATTCCATTAGCTGAGGGAAAGTGTTAAATGCTAGAAATGTGATGCTTACCTTGAAAAAGTACGCTAAGCTGCCTCATGTGGCGTCCGATAATTAAGCGCAATCAAACAAAAATCATATATTATGCAGAATCTACACGCGCAGCATTGCCAAGGAACACACTAGCATAATAGACAGGTATACACATGACACGCATACACGCATACATTACACTGAATCGTGATGCCGATGCTGACCACTTGGAGAGTGGTCGGCATCTCTGCCTCCGCCTACCTCCCGGTCCCGACGCATAGCTGAACCTTAGTGGAAGATGATGGGCTTCGCTTGTCACCCGCGACCAAGAGAATCGGGGTCTGCGCGCCCCCCCCCCCCCAGTGCGTGCCGTTGGCGTCCGGGTTCACCCTTGGCTGTGTGTGTGATATGTGGATTAAAAGCTTGGAAAACACTCGCAGGGAGAAAAGCCAAGCTGCATGGGATACCCGAAGTTAGACACCACGCACAATTTAAGTTGCAACCGTTCGTTTCTGCCAAATTAGAGCGGCCCCAGCTTTCTTCCCGGGATAAATGCCTCATATGGTTGTGTGATGCGGGAGTCGAGGAGGGACTGGTTTTGGACGTTATGTTGCGTCTGCAGGTCGTCTTCCACAACAATTCGCAAAATAGCCCAGGGAGCTGTGGGTGCATGTCTTCCGACAGCATCCTCAATCTCGGCTGTGTGTTGATGCTGAAAAAGACTTGGTAGGTGAACGTCGCCAAGTGGTATATACGGGATAGTGCAGGAGGAAGTGGTCTGTATCGGTCACAGCACGACCGCCTCGGGATGGATGTCAGTCGTGTTGGAAAACATAATCATGATCATGGTCAATGTTGCGTAGCCGTAATTGTGATCAGATAACAGCTGCCAGCTGTGTGCTTTGGTTTGAGGATGAGCATTTATGGAGAAAGGGTTTGATTTTGTGCACGCACGATTTGTTTTGCGCTCAGCAGTCCTGGAGCGTATTCTTCTACGAAGCACTGCTCGTCACATAAGATCACCGCACAGTTAAGCACGTGCGGGACAAATGTCATGGAAGACCGTGAGGGAACTTGAGTAGCTTTTTAACCGAGTAGTGCAATATATTTATATTTGCCGTGAGAACGTCATTGCATAATAATAGGTAATTGCTCCATTACGAGTTCATGTATAGTTGCACAGCAACCACTTCAGGCTTCAAATTGTAGCTGATTGAAATCGTTTTCACGAAGGATGCTTTAATAATGCTTCGAGTAGTCTGAGCATTGTGCATCTTGGCTACAATGATGCCGAAAAATGCGTTCAATCCTTTTAATAGCCCTTCAGACAAAATTCATAGCAATAGTTTTCTTTTTACTCATGATGCCAAAACTTATGACAGTTCCTCTAACTCCCTCTTCCAGACTACATTATTGGGAGGCCGCGGTAGCCCAGCTGGTAGTGCGTGGGGATCTTGATCGCAAGGTCGTGGGTTCGAATCTCACAGCCGACGGCATTTACCGAGTCCATCCGCGACCAATCGTCGTGAGAAGTTGGCAACGCTGTATGACCTAGCTGTATCATACATGCCGTCGTAAAAGAACCCAATGTTCTTCTTCTTCTTCAGACTACATAATTGCTCTAGGTAAACTTCAGCCGGCTTTCTGACTGGTCAGCGAAATGGCAAGTTCGACTCACCCATGCGAAATGCACATATTTTACAATAGCCTTTAGGAAGAAATCCACTTTTCTCATCAAAGATCGGAAACGTAGCACATGAAGCATATAAAGTTCTTCCATTTGTGATCCCGGTGTTTTGCTAGGCAGCAAATCAGCAATCTACAAATGTATCAGCTTCATTGTCAACAAAGCAAACAATGTGATATGTATGTTTGTTTTTAGCGGAAATGTTGCAGCAAGTTTGAAATCGAAGCCGTTTTTAGCTGCATGGTTATGAAACATCTGGTCTATTGTGGAGTTGGATGTGTCACGCATGGAGCAAAGTCACAACTTGGCCGTCTTGGAAGCATTTGACACACATGTTATATAGCCTCCCACTATCACGCATGTGAACCTTTCAGTATGTAGCCTATTGCGATCTTTTAAGATGATTTAAAATTGCTCACCTTTTCCGTAGCGCTTCAAGCACAATGCAACTGAAGACAATGTGCATGTAATAATGGCTCCATTCCTCTTCAGCAATACAATGACTGTTCAGAAGTAGAGTGAATGCAGGTGAAACATACCTGAAATAAAAGATAGTAATATGCACTACTTTTCTGCTCCATGTTCATTCTTCAACAACACCCTGGATTGCTTAGTGTGTTCCTAAATGCATTTAATGCATGTAGGGGTAAATAACATAGGTCGTACTAGGAGCGAGGAGCTTCTGCGGGAGTACAGGGCCCTTCTGGCCACCCTGAAGGGTACCAATAGAGTCATTGTAACAGGAATTTTGCCTAGGACTAGAGCCTCCCCTGAGTGGAGCTCTAGGGCACTGGCAGCTAACACCAGGGTAGGAAAGCTCTGCCAGGAGCTAGGTTTTACATTTGTAGACGAGTGGAGCAGGTTTTATGCATCGTGGGACCTCTATCAGAAGGATGGCCTGCATTTTTCTGAGAAGGGGGTCCATGTGTTAGGCAAAGTATATGAGCATGTCCTTCAGGGAAACTAGGAAATGGGGTGGGGAGGGATGAAATTGCATTGCCAACTCAGGAATATTCCAATAGTGTCAGCCAAGGCAATAGAACCTCAAAGTCTGCAAATAGGGACAGCAGCAACTCAAGGGGACAGAGTTATAGTTCATCTAGTGATAAAAGAACTCCTCAATATGAAAAAGCCAAAGGTGGTTATGGAGCATTTGTTAAGTGTATGATGTTTAATGCTCAGAGTATCCGTTCCAAATTTGATGAGTTCAAGTGTTATGTTGCTGAGGAGGAACCGGATTTTGTTTGCATTACGGAGGCATGGGTCAGTGAAGGATATTTTGGAGATAACTTACAGGACTATGAGATCCAGGGATACAATATGTTTTCGTGCAATAGGGGTCCAGCAATGAAAGGGGGTGGTGTAATGCTCTATGTGAATAGCTTATTCAGTTCTCAAAAAGTAGCAGGTGGGGATAAAAATGTGTCTGTGGAGTCCATTTGGCTTGATGTCACTGTGGGAAAAGGCAACAGCAATACTCTTAGGATAGGAGCTTTCTACCGATCAGGAACCCTGCCACATTCTCAGCAACTGGAGCTTGACAAGGTGATTTGTGAGGAAATCAGTAGAAACTTTAAGAGGAAGTGCCTTATTCTCGGTGACTTTAATCTAAAAAGGTTATGAAAATGCTGGTGTTGGCTCCCCATCATGCAAAATGTTCAGGAAATGCCTTGAAGAGGACCTGTTCTTACACCAGTTTGTATCGGAACCTACCAGGCATGGTTCATTCTTGGACCTTGTATTCTCGGATTTAAGTGACTTGGTTCAAGACTTGACTGTAGGCGAAACTCTGGGAAAAAGTGACCATAACATAGTTAGATTCAAGGCACATGTAGGGGAAACTATCAAGGATAATTTGGTAAAGGTTCCAAATTTCAACAAAGCAGACTTTAACGGCATGAGAGCGGCTTTAAGTGCCATCAGATGGGAAGAAGAATTCTCCAATTTAAATGCCTGTGAAATGTGGGAAAAGTTCAAATCTTACTTAAAGGAAACTCAGATTAGACATGTCCCCCAAAAGCAAAGACGCAAAAGAAGGGTAGGAAAGCCAGCATGGCTTACACCAGACGTGATAAAAGCAATTAGGGCTAAGAAAACTGCATTTAGAGTTTTTAAAGAAGCCTCAAATGTCATTAATCTAAAGGCGTATCGAAAAGCTAGAGACACTGTGAAGCAAAAAACCAGAGCAGCAAAGCGAGCAAAGGAACTGGATTTAGCTAGAAACTGTAATGGGGACAGTAAAAAGTTCTTTAGTTTCTACAAGCTGAGTAAAGTTTCTAACACAATTGGTCCACTGGAAGTAAACGGGACTACATTGGGTGAGGATAGTGAGATGGTTGAGGAGCTGAGCAAGCAGTTCAAATCAGTGTTTACATTGGAAGATATGACCAATCTGCCGACCGTACACCATAGTTCAGATACATGGGATCTGACAAATGATGTTGATTTCATTGGTAGTGATGTTGTTTACAATCATATCAGGAAAATAAAGCCAAATAAGGCAGCAGGACCTGATGATATTTATGCTAGGGTGTTGCGGGAAACTGAAAAGGAACTGGCATTTCCACTTAGTATAATATTTTGTAGATCAGTTTCACATAATGAAATTCCAACCGATTGGAAAAGGGCAAATGTAGTTCCTATTTTCAAGAAAGGAGAAAGAGGGAAAGTTGAAAACTATAGGCCAATAAGTCTCACATCCCTAGTCTGCAAGGTACTCGAATCAATTATCAAGGATAGAATAGTTAGTTATCTGGAAGGTAGCAGATTGATTCAAGATACTCAACATGGATTTAGAAAAGGACGATCGTGTCTCACAAACCTCTTGGACTTTTTGAACTTCGCCACAGAACAATTTGATCAGGGAAATCAGGTTGATGTAGCATATCTTGACTTTAGTAAGGCCTTTGACAAGGTACCCCATAAACGGTTAATGATACAGCTTCAGTCCCATGGTATTGCAGGTAGCATCTTAAAATGGATAGAGTTGTGGCTTTCAGATAGACAGCAAAGAGTGATGCTAAATGGTACAAAGTCATCATGGCAAAATGTTCTTAGTGGAGTCCCCCAGGGGTCAGTACTAGGGCCATTACTGTTCATTATATTTGTAAATAACATTGAAAGTGGCCTAAGCAGTAAAGTTTTGAAATTTGCAGATGATTTGAAGGTCTTTAGGGCAATAACAGGTCAGGATGAGCATATCTCGCTGCAAAAAAGACTTAGACGAACTTGTGAAGTGGTCCGAAGAATGGCAAATGAAATTTAACTTTGATAAGTGCAAAATCATGCATGTAGGTAAGCAGCATATGAAGGCTCCATACTTGATGGGTGGCCAAGTGCTATCAGTGACTCAACAGGAAAAGGATTTAGGTGTTATTCTAAACACAAAATTGGGGGCATCAGAACAGACCAAGGAAGCCAGGAAGAAGGCACTGAGAATGCTCGGGGCAATAAATAGGAATGTATCATACAGAAGTGAGGAAGTGATCAGGAAGCTTTACTGTGCGTACGTCAGGCCACATTTGGAATACTGCATCCAAGCTTGGTCTCCTAGCTATGAAAAAGATTGTTGGCTTTTAGAGAGAGTACAAAAGAGGGCTACAAAAATGGTTAATGGCATAAGCAACCTGGCATATGAGGAAAGATTGAAGAAATTGAATATGTTTTCACTTAGATATAGAAGGCTGAGGAGATCTTATCGAGGTCCTTAAATTTGTCAATGGTCTGGAGAGGGGATACCTTGGGGAAATGTTTGAATTTAACAGAAATGATGCAATTAGGTCATAAATTCAAAATTAAAATTAACCACAGCAGAACAAGGTTAAGGCAAACTTTCTTCACCAACAGGGTAGTGGAACACTGGAACCAGCTGCCAGAAAACATCGTCAGTAGCAGCACATTGAACATCTTTAAAAACAGCATAGACAATCATTATAAGAATAGAGGGCTTGCTTTTCAGTATTACAGGGAGGGCTGATTGGCAGATTTGGTGGGCAACTGGTTCAGTGTACAGAGTGCAACCAAGAAGGGCCCTTGTGGCTGAGAGTTGCACTGATCTTTTATGTCTTTATGTCTTACGACCT
>JAOTOL010001439.1:0-10000 GCA_034440575.1 Imbricaverruca yamaguchii
GGTAGAACTATTTGATGGGACCTTCATATTTTGGGAGGTAAAGATCCATTGCTTATGAATACTTTTGTCATCTTTTTTGTCATGGATATGCTAAAACATGGCAGGAAATGTCAAATGATAGGCAATGTTTACCTTTCAGCCAACACCTACTGCCAAGTCTAGTAGTTGTAGAGAGGTGTGCAGTGTGGAATAATGACATCACAGGAGTCAGGGAAGTGATATCACGGGATTCAGGTGTCAATGACTGGTTTGGTTAGGTAAGTTTGGTTTAAACCTTTCCCTATCCCAACCCCACCTTACCTCACCCTAACTAACCCCCCACCCCCCCCCTTTTGGTGTTCCCCCTTTTCTCCCTTTTTCCCTTTCACAAACCATTTCACTTTCACACTGTCTTTGCCTGTTGGGGCTGAGAGGACAATGAACACATCCAACATGGTAGTAAAAAACTGGAACCAGCTGCCAGAAACCATTGTCAGTAGCAGCACATTGAACACCTTTAAAACAACATAGACAATGATTATAAGAATAGTGGGCTTGCTTTTCAGTATTCCATGCAGGGCTGGTCGACAGATTTGGTGGGCAACTGGTTGAGTGTACAGAGTGCAACCAAGAAGGGCCCTTGTGGCTCATAGTTGCACTAATCTTTGATGTCTTTATGTCAAAACAATGAATAAGGTAAAGGCGTAATTACAACATTGGCTTTAATGCAAGCTGGTGGGACACAAAACATTCGAAATGACACTAATTGCATGACAAATGTTTACATCCTATTGTACTCATTTTGACATCACACACCTAACAAAAACCCAGTAGTTTAACACTACATCACCTCCTTCAAAATATCCCTGGTTCACAATATACTATGAGTGATGTCACCAACAGTTGACTAGCAGTCAACTGACATTGACAAAGATTGTGAGAGGTAATACTTGAAGATTACCAGTAGGTACTATGCCCATTAGTTTGGAATTCATAATTCAATATTGGAGGACCTGAAGGCCATCCAATGTAAATAATCTTCATCTGTCTTCCCAAGGAGTCCTTGAGGACTCCTTGGGAAGTCCTTCTCCTGCTGATTCACTGATGGTACTTCACAAGTTCATCTAAGCCTTTCTGCAGCGAGATATGCTCATTGTGTCCGGTTTTTGCCCTAAAGACTCACCTTAACGAGTACCACATCACACCAGTTATATATTATGTGAAATAGGGTGGAATACAACCTTAACTTAATGAACACATCTGACCCTACAACATCAACTATCCTTACTATGAGCAGGCAGGGCAACTTCCCCGGTCCTGCCCATCAGCTCTGTTTTAACGGGGTAGCCGTGGAGGTTGAAGGTAAAGGTAATTGGAGGTTGGAGGTAATCCTGGAGGTTGAGCCCCCCCCCCCCCCGTCGCACGGTGCCAGTTGTGACGGGGGACCAACACACCTCTTTGGTCCTGATATCCCGGAGGGACGGGCGGGCTCGTGTGGCCTCACGCGGGCCAAGTGGCTAGTCGCCTCGGGCCGGGGACCTGGGATTCTTCCCAGTGTCTGCCGGCCCGGCCGGCTGTGGTCAAGGAGTGGGCGGTGCTGGATCTCGGTCGGGGTGGCGAGTCTCTCTCTCCCGGCCGGGCGAAGGCGCCGCCTGCACCGTATAGCTCCTCGGGCGCCTGGCGACCTCCAGTACGCGGGACCCAGGCGTCCCCTCAGTGGGGCCCTATGCGGAGGGGTGCCCGAGGAGCCGAACACCAAGACGCATCGCATGGCGTCTTAAAAAAAAACCTCCTGGTCCCTCACGTAGGGCCCAGACCATCGCCCAACCCATCGCAAGTGGGAGCGTGTGTAACCAGGAAAGTCACGGGAGAAATATTTATCATGTTCCTCGCATACTCATCTTCCGAGGACTGACCAAAAATATTTCATCATTGTCCCCTTTCCAGAGGCGAGACGGACGCAACAGATTTGGGAGTATCACCCGTTGCGAGAAGTTAAAGGATGGTGCTATTGAAGTAGAGTTTGCACAAGTAGGAGAAGCACAGAACGCACTGGAAATGACCGAGTTCGTATATAGTGTGCGGAAAGGTGACAGGAAAGTCGACGGGAGCATCCAGATGAGGATCGAACCACAAAACCAAAAATGCATCGCGCGGAATCATCAATTGTTACGATCTCAAGGATGCACCGGAGGAAGAGATAGTAGATGGGCTATCTGAGTTCGGCTTGATAGGAGCCAGAAAAATGAAGACAAGACGAGGTGCAGAGCTGATCGCCACAAACAATGTAATACTGACTTTCGATTCAACTGACTTGCTCTCTGAGATCCGAGTGGGTTACATCCGGGTCAAGGTACGACCTTTTCTTCCAAACCTATTGCGTTGTTTTAAACGTCAGAAATATGGGCACACCAACCAATACTGTAGAAATCGTCCTGTGTGTAGCAAGTGTGCCTCCCTAGACCACAGTAGCGACCAATGTACCTCAGAAGTGCCATTCTGCGTCAACTGCGGCAGAGGACAGGATCCCCACACATCGTTCGACCGCGCCTGCCCTAGCTACTCCAAAGAGAAGGAAATTATGTCGATCAACCACAATGAAAAGGTAAGGTTTCGCGAAGCCTGGGATCTTTACGATCACACACACCCGAGAATATCGTACTCAACAAAAGCTAAAAATGTCACTTCGGTTCCACGGCGAGTATAGACAGCTGAAGCAAACTATAACTCGTTGCAGCACTACGTGAGGTTCTTTGCTCCTTCGGTTTACTCGTCGCCCTGTCCACAAGGCATGGGACCGAGGTTCCACCGCCCACGAGTGACGTTGTTCGACCACCGGAGGCCCCCTTCCAACCAACACCCGAAGATGGTGCGTGGACGCTGGTACAACGGTCAAAGAGGTCTCCTCGATCCTTTCCGCCCAATCCTAGCCTCTATCCTATCATATCCCAATCCCAATCCTAGTCCAGTTTGAAATCCCCACCTCCCATCCCCCATCCGCCCTCCAACCCACCCTCTCCTCCCCTCACGCCCCACCACCACCTGCAAACCTAGCCTCTCTACCTCCTCCCTACCTGACACTCCCCTTCCCTCAGTCATATCCACCGATGCCCAATCCATTTCCAACCTTTCTACACTCGCATCCGCCTCAAATCAGACATCCTCACGTACCACAGCACCATCAATTGCACAAAAATCCTTATCATCCACATCCATGCCTCCTACCTCCAACACAGCCATTACCAACACGTCCTCTTGCCAGCCCTCAGCATCCAAGCTCACCTCCCGCTCGCTCCCCCTGATCTCCCTACACTCCATGGCAGCCGCACCCGTGACCCGACCAACCGGAGTCGCGGCACACCCTGGAGCTCCTGATCTGGGCGCACGGGGACGGACAACCCGACATGATTCCGCTCATTCGAGTCCGGAATCCAGAAGCCCACGTCCAACCGCAACCCCTTCACCGTCACCACCGGTCTCAACCGTGATGGGGCCGCCTGTCACCCCTCCCCCACGTCGAGCTAGTCACCCCCGATCTGCCCCCAGCTTCGAATCGCATGACGAAGCGAGCTCTCCCAGGGGCGGTGTCTCCTTCCGAGATCGGCAGTCCCGGTCACGGCCGCGTAGCCAAGCGCCTGAGGAAGTGAGGTCGGGAACGGAGAACACCTAACTCGTCCTTGTCTCCATTTTTTAGCTCACAACTCACTTTTATATATTTGACGTATGAGTTTTATTCTGCAATGGAATTGCAGAGGTTTGAGAACCAGCCTCAACGATCTCCAAACTATTCTGCACTCACGAGTACCGCTGGCGGTTTGTTTCCAAGAGGAATTGACATGAGGAGAAAGGCTTTCTCCTCATGCACATTTCCACCTGAAAGACTACACTGTGTTGCGTAAGGATATTTCCTCTCGCACTGTGGCGCACGGCGGAGTCCTCATAGCCGTGCACAACTCTGATCACTCCCTTTCACGAAATATCTATCTCTTCGAATATCCAGTGTGTTGCTGCTCGTATAAAAATATCCCGCCATGCCGTTACCATATGCAGCATATATTTACCGCCGGGAGAGACCTTTCCACTTGCTGAGCTGTCTCAAATGGTGGGGCATCTCACACTACCGGTGATGGTGTGCCGAGATTTTAACGCGCATCACCCTCTCTGGGGTTCAAACATGGTGACGAGCCGTGGACATGATATGGAGCGGTTCGTACGAGACTTCCCACTCTGCGTCCTTAACACAGGAAAGCCAACACATTTTACATTGCCCACAGGACAAACCTTTGTGCTGGATCTCACCCTCTGCAGCCCAGAAGTGGCACCGTTTTTACAATGGACCGTGGATGGCGACCCGTGCAACAGTGACCACTTCCCTGTTTGGTCTCGTTTTGTTCACCGTGTTCTTGTAAGCCGACGACCCCCCAGATATATATTTAACAAAGCCGCCTGGGATTCTTTCCAAGCAAGTCTTGGGTGTACACTACGCGGCCACTCCGACGAATCTGCTATATCCGTGGAGACGTTCACGGCGGATATTGTGCGGAGTGCTGAACGGCACAGACCTCGATCATCGGGAACATCAGTTCGCGTGCCCGTCCCATGGTGGTCGGAAAGGTGCCGAGAGGCCTTGATAGCCAAGAAGAGGGCGCTTCGTGTCTTTAATAGAAATAGCTGTACGCCAAACTTAATAGTTTTCCGCAAAGCGCGGGCAGTCGCCAGACGTACCATTGCCGAAGCAAAACGGGACTCGTGGAAAGCGTATGTCAACACTCTAAACCGTTCCACGTCATTGATATCTGTATGGTCCCGCATAAAATGTTTCTCCGGAGGTATACGCCACATCCACTCCCCACCCTGCACATGGCTGGCCGCATCATCGGAAGAAGTGGCCGACGAGATCGGACGAGCTCTATCAGCACGATCGAAATAAAGTAATATTGTGCGCTTCTCAAACTACAAGGCTCGTTGCGAGGCACGCACCATTGATTTTTCAACCACAAACCTCCTTGAATACAACGTTCCATTTTCTATTTCCGAACTGACTGCAGCTATCAGTACTCTGAAGAGTGTCGCAGAGAGTCCTGATACATTGCATAATGACATCATGAAACGTTTGTCTGCAAAAGCCTTATAAACACTCCTGAAGATACTGAATGACATGTGGACAGCCGGCACATTTCCATCTTCGTGGCGGAGGGCAGTTGTAGTGCCTATACGTAAGCCAAACAAAACAGGAACGGACCCAGTGCATTATCGCCCCATCTCGTTAACATGCTGCCTATGTAAGTTGTTTGAACAGATGGTGAATGTCAGACTAATATGGTGTTTAGAACACAACAATCTCCTCACTGGGATACATAGTGGGTTTCGAAAACACCGGGATCATTCGAAAAATCAGGGACTTTGTGGATAGGATTGAGTGAGTTTGGAGTGATTGTAAGTATTGCAATTATTCAGCAACTGTTCCTGACAATACAGAAATGCATTTGTTTAAAATGTATTGATGCAACTACAACGGGCGCAGCATTCGTTCTTTCAGTAAGTTCGCCTCCTGGATCCAACGTGGCAGAACCGGCTCACGATAATGTGACGGGCCCGATAATGTTACGAATGATAGCACACGCAAACACCATGGGTGGAATGAATATGAAGTGTTCAGATCTTTTGAGAAGGCGACGCCAGCGGGCCTTCAGGCGGCCGAATGCGTGCTTCACCACTACTCTTGCCGCTCCGAGGCATGCGTTGTAGAACCTCTACGTCTGGTCTATCTCCGAAGTACGATCGAATGATCCATTGTACGCCTTCGCCAACCATGGGAGAAGTGGATACGCCCCATCGCCGTCGATCACCAGGAGAACCTGCCGTCCACCGACGTGTACAGAACTGTAACAAGTGCAGTAAGTGATTCAATTGAATTATGCATCGACGGTGATATCTCCTGGCTTGAATGATTACAACTGAGGTTTTGCCAAGGACATTTGACATGATACTGCCATTTTTGAGTCAGGGTGAACATCACACAAAGCGTTCGCAAAAATATTTCGCGGTTGTTTTCAAAACGGAAACTAAAAGCTCTAGACAAATATTGATATATTCGATACCTTTCGATTTTTTTATTTTTCTTCAATTTGTCTTTTTGTAATGGGTAGAGCGGACCGAAAAAAAACTTTCTTTGAACTGAACTTGCTCTCGTAAAAATGCTTACTTTAGCCAGAATCTTCGACTTTAGCTCTAATGGGAAAATGTGCAAACGTAAAAAGTAAACAAAAACAGGGAAAATCCTCTGGTGCGTTTTGTTTCGTCCATAAAGATGAGCAAACGCTGGGAGTTGTATTGAAATGTATTTATCCCTTGAAGCGTGACGATTGGTTGAACTTTTCTGGGGGTGACCCAACTTGACCTTGACTAACTCATTGAATGGGCGCTGTATAACTTCTGCAGTTGATGTCCCACAAAACCCGAATAACAACAACAACGACTAACTCATTGACCCTAGATGACCTGACAGCAAAATTTTTACAAAACATGTCAAATTGATGTGAGAAAATGCATGCCGTATTTTGGCGCGCTGTAGCGCGCCGTTATTTCATTATACGCTGAAACCTTAGGGGGCGGATAATCCTCCAATACTGCGTTTAAGACGGCTAAGACGATTAAGGTTGATTATGTTATGTTGAGCTGTTTTGTTGACTATGCTTAATGACATTTTTTTCCAATGCAAACCTTGACATCCTATTGCACTTGTTTCAACATCTCACACATAACAAAACACTATGATTTGAACCCGCGCCGTCTCGGAGGGGGGTTCTTCAACCGCCCCCCCCCCCTCAGATTTTTCGCGAATAGTGAAAGAACGGCGCGCAGCAGCGCGCCGAAGTTTTGCGTAACTTTTGCCACACCAATTTGGCATATTGTGTCAAAAGATTGACGTCAGGTCATCTATGGTCAATGAGTTAGTAGAGGTCAAGTTAGGTAACCTCCAAAAAAATCAATATCGTCACGCTTTAACGGATACAGATATTTTAATGAAACTCTGCGTTTGCTTATCTTTAGGGATGCAACAAAGCTTACGATATAAATTTGTCGTTTTTTCCGTTTTTTTTTTAAATTACTTATTAGTTTTGCTTTTTGTTATTAATATAATTATTAGTTTACTTATATGTTTGCCTATTATAGTTCAAATCGAAGGTCCTGGCTAAAGTAAGCATTTTTTATTAGTGCGAGTTGACTTCAAACGTTTTTCAGTCCGCTCTATCCATCAGAAAGGGAAAATAGAAGAAGACTTGAAAACTCAAAATTTTCAATAAACAAAAAATTGGGTGGCCAGAATTGTATGGTCCAGGCTTACTTTGCCGTCCTTTTCTGCTTCCAAATATTTTGTTGTTTTTTCCTTCTCAAATATCCACCAAAATGAACTCCCCAGAGCCAAAAACATCATGTATCTCGTGAAATTATACGCCCCCCTAGCGATGTCACTTGGGGGGGGCGGTGTTGGACCCTACTCGTCGAGCGCTTTCTTATGACACCTCGTTTTCGTACGACGCTCAGTTTTGATACAAGAGGGCGTTCCTATCTCCCCCCCCCCCCCGAGACAGGATGTGAGGATCTGACCGGAGAGAACACTGGCCCATTATGATCATTATTTATTAGTGCATATACGTATGCATACATAAACACACACACACACACACATATATATATATATATATATATATATATATATATATATATATATATATATATATATGCATATGTACATACACACACATATATATATATATATATATATATATATATATATATATATATATATATATATATATATATATATATATATATATATATATATATATATATATATATATTGGTAGTTTACTATCCTGCATAACCTCTGGCATTGCACACAATATGCATGGTGTGTAACCACATAATTCAACTCATGGTATCTTCCCTTTACCTCAGATGGACCCTTATGGCTGGTATTAATAGATCAAAATCACTTTATGACTTTTGGGCTTGAAATGAAAAGAACACACACACTTGGTCAAACATGCAAGAAATACTGTCCCCTTACCTCGAAGTTTTCTATCAACTCTTCCGGCTACTAAGTAACAATATATTCCAACCACACCGTGTTCCTTGGCCTGCTTGGTCCTCACTCGTCCATCGCCCCGGTGCGGTGGTAAACAAATTATATTTGCTCCACCAGAGATGTTCACATCCAGGTATGCACCACTGCACCTACACGCGCGTAGGTGATACACATCAAGAACAAAACAACACTTGGACAAATATTTATAGACCCCCGTACTTCAACGGCCATATTTCACACTTCTTGTCAACTCCAAGCCAAAAACTAGCTGATGAATAGAGATCACCCACGAAATTGGGAACCTCCTACCACCCACACAAATGTGAACTATGGAAACAAAAGCACAATTGTATCTCCGTCGCCATTATTGCCTTCGATCATTTTTATACTATTTCTTACATACTATAATAATACCATAGAACTAGTACTTTTCTGGTAAGTACGAACCAGTATATCTCGGTCCCACCGGAGCCGAGATTGCGTCGTAAACAGCGTATATGTCTATGTATATGACTACATCTCACCATCACTCGCCTTGTCACGATTAATATAGGGAGGGGTGGGGGAGCCCCCCCCCCCAAAACGAAGTTAATTTTTGGGGTAAAGTAAAAAAAATTTGGGGCGCGCTCTTAAAAAAAAAAGGGTTTTTTTAAAAAAATTTTTTTGGGGGGGGGGGGGGGTGGGGTCGAGCAGGAATGTTTGGTTCACGGGAAGCTTTAGCCTCTTCCGGAGGGGAAAATATACCGACACAGTTGCGCTGTTCGCCGCAGCAAACCGCACCGCTCAGCAGACATTCAGCAGACAGCAGACAGCAGACAGCAGATAGCAGACAGCAGAGACACCACGGAGCAGACACGGCTGCTCGGTGGCAGTTCACGCGGAATCGCTTCTGGGTTGAAGCGCTTGTTAACCTTTGCCGGTTGTGATTAATTGATAAATAGGTGGGTTCGGACTCTGAAATTAAATGACATAATCACGGGATCGAGCAGCGCTTTATTCAAATTGTGTTATATATGGTCGGCAGGCCGTTATTCCCGGTGACCGTCACTGAACACCCAGCGAAGTTTGGTGTCTTCAGCATATTTACGTAATTCTTATCCGGTGGCCTGCTCCTATAAGTAGTTTTATATGATATGGGCATTACTGCGGAGGAAAACTTTTCCTCATATATATTTTCATCTGCATATGTACGACACACCTAATGATGGAAGTGACGTTTGCCTGCCTCGTAAATCCTTAAATTCCCTTGTACCTGTACAGTATATACTTATTTGTATTGGATATTATGCTGTTCTTCATCACGAGGTTCTTGATTTTCTTCGTGTTGTGGTAAATAGTTAATATAGAGTCGCAGGTCTTGGTGTTCGTGTTACGGATTGTTCTCTCACAATCCTTAATTGTGGCGCGTATCACACATATGTCTATTCTGATATACTTACTTTATATACTGATATCCATATCGCAAATGGAAACTTACTTTTGTGTAAGCTTCTGAATATGCCCTGGCCCTCATCGAAATGACGTCAGAGGTGCACAAACATGGAACTCAAGTTATACAAATCAATAATTCCTACAAAGCCGGTGATCAGTTTACGCGGTCTCCTTTTTGACTGTCGCCTGACTAATCGGCAACGTTTTAAGATGCTCCGTGATGACTGTTTTATAACTCTGAACATTCTTAAGGTTGTCTCACGTACGTCATACAGTGCTGACACACGTACACTAATCCTCCTATGCAGATATTTGGTCCGATCTAAACTGGACTATGCGTGCTTGACTTCTAATAGTACTTACACGTCAGCAAAGCGAACGTTCGACGCAATCCAACACACCTCTATACGCATTGCTACAGGTTCTTTCCGCACGTCACCAGCAGCTTGTCTTCTGGTAGAAGCCAACTGACTGTGCCTGGTTATGCGTCGCGAACTG